>MU864596.1:0-26341 GCA_033296905.1 Podospora australis
TTCTGGGTATTACATCAGCTCCGTATTACATTATCCACCTTCGACCAGCCGGACTGCACCTCAGTGCACCAGCCTCTGGGTTCTGGGTGTTACAGTTATCCTCTTCCTATGATGTTTGAAGCGTTCCAGGCCGGGTCCTACGCTGAGGAGAAGCGGCCTCGAAATATCACTCCGTCACGGGCCTGAAGCCTGGGCCAGTCTTTCGGACTTCCCGATGACTACTGCAACCTTCGGCAACGGCTATTGCAAACTACGCAAACCAATGCAAGGCCGATTAACTAACGCGAGGCCGTTTATCGTACTATTACGTGGCCTTTGTTACCATAACGTTCTTAATGATGGAATTCCACCTTGGGGAAGGTGGGCTTGGAGGATTCATGTATTTAACTATAGACTACGTGCCCTGGGAAGGAGGGTCTCTTTCTCTTCTTCGTGGATTATTCAATTTATTCTTATACCTCAGCGAGTGCTCCGTTGCGGACCATAACACACTCCCTATTTTACTCTTCTACTAGGTTCATGATTCGTATATAACCAGATACCATTGGACTTAAAGATTAATACGAGAGTGACGGCTAGCCCGAATGATCTTACCACATGTTCTCAATTTGACGACTCGTTAAACGCCATGTTACAGCCAGTAAGAGGTGATATACATGTGTAAATAAGCAATGCAAAGACCAGAGCCATGAGCATTCCAGCTCTTGTATACACCTGACATATATTGAGAGTTACTCTGACATCCTTGTCATACATACAGTTATTTAGCTAAACTTGACATATATTTCTTTGGTTGCGTCGTGCGACAAAAATCGGTACGCGACTTATGCCGCGCAGTAGAAAAGGCGAGCTTCGTCTGCCGCCTTGACCGCAGCAGCATTATCAGTCGGCATCCAGACCTTCAACAGAGCATTGCAGCGGTCGGTAACTGTCCCGAGGCAGTACTCGGGGTTATCGATAACCCAAGTACGCACTGCATCCTTGGGGTCATTGTCAAGATAAGCCCGGTTTTTCGCCACCCATGCACATGTGACACTCTCCAGTACTTCGCCGACGTAAATACGAACTATGGCCTTCCGAGTATTGCTGCCCGCGGCATGCTCGTGCCAGAAATGCACGCAATGCTGAATCTAGTCATCGTGTCCATGCCCATGACCCCAAGTTGATCGACGTCGGCCATGACCCACCTATCAAGATCATGGAGCACAAATGCCATGTTCATGGATGATATAGCTGTGACAGGGGTCAAGGCCTTGTCTACCATGCTCTTAACGGCTGTCTCGATGACTGGGAGCGCAACACCGCGACGGTGGTAGAGACGGCAGAACGCGTCTAGAAGGACATGATACTCCGCAGGGCTCTCGTCGTCGAGGACCGTGTCTTTAACAACTCGAGGCCATCGACCGTGGACGACCCGAGGCTCATCCAATATCCCTACCAACATTGGAAGCTCGGTGTTCTGTTGCTTTACGTCTGCCAGGCGACCAACAACTCCTTCCTGATCGTTGATAGGGTCAAACTGACTGACGGTCCAAGTGCCGACGGCTTGGAGTCTTGCTTCCTCCATCAGACCATAGCCTTGTTGGCAATGCGTCATGTAATGTTGTCTCATGATAGCTTCCCGGCCAATGACTCTTGGTTTGTGGTTTTCTCGGGTTGCTATTGTAGCATCGGCCGTAATCCAACCTTCGAGGGTGATCTTGACGCTGTATCGAACGTCAAACCACCATCCGAGGAGAGCCTTCCAAGCGCGATCGACAAAGCTTTCGGCATCTCTTGCTTGTAGAGACTGTAGAAACGGCCGTCATACCGGAGGGTGATGATAACGTAATCTGGTGCTAAGACACTGGAGCTCAGCTCGAGACAAACGACGCCCCACGGGAACACGGTACTGATTCCAGGCTTGAGGGAATCCGGATGTACTGCCTGGAGTTCCTGAAACTTGTCTTTAGGAAGCTCTACCGAGAATTTGTTGACGCCTAATGCCTCTAAACAGCCGAAGGAAGCCTGGTACTTCTGAGCCCAAAGACTTTGATTAATCTCGATGAGAGCTGGCGCTGGTAGTGGGGGGTTGACAACCGGACCAGAGCCCGAGCTCAAAAAAGAAGCAGTCGTGTCCGCGGTCTCCGTGTTTCCATGTTCTTGTGTAGCAGCAGCCTTCACCTTTGCCACCCCGTTTCGAGACATGAGCTTGTTAACTCGCCTGGTGGCGTTTTCGTAGGCCTTGCACATTTTGCCCTCGCTCGTCGGTGGTGATGGGTGGCGATTTTTCAACCACTCTACGTGTTCCAGGTCCAGATAGTGGGCGACGAGAGCCAAATCCAGTAACAACTCAAAGTACGGCTGGCTCACATGCGTGAACTGACTCTCTTCCAAGACCGAAACGATTCGCTTTATCAGCTGGTGTTTTCTTGTCGACTCAATCTCGGCATCCGTGATGATTCGCTTATTGGGATGGCTTTGGAGCGTTCGCTTGATACGCTCGTACACCTCCCTCTTCCTATCCTGCCAGTCGATCGGTTTGCGGTCCATGGTGATGGCGGTCGAAATGATCGTGCTTTGGTACGGAGCGATCGACGCTTTGAGAGGTGTGTGTCTGTTTTTGACGCGCGCTTTCGAGTTGACGATGATGATTTCGTTTGTTGTCTTTGAAAGAGTGTTTTTTTGATAGACCACAAACAAATTGCCGTGTTAAGTCCCAGGTTCCTGCCGTAGGTAGAAATGGCTTGCAGAGCGGGAACAGTTCAAGTTGAACACTGGCGGTACGCAAGTCAGGCAGGTACCTAGGTACCTACGACACACCAAAATTGTGCGTTTTTACAGGAAGGTGGGGCAAGTTGCTCATGAAATTTTGAACGAGATAGGATATGTAGACACGGGGGAAAGAGGCTAAGATTGTGGTAGTCAAGGCTGCATTGGTATCAAATTTCCTTGGTCACCAAGGATCACTTCTTATCTGCGTGAGATAGTTGTCGTCACAAGCAATGGCACATTAGAAGTTTTCAGGAAACAAAAGAAATTAATTTCTAAACGAGTGTATCAAGTTGGAACTTACTTTATCTTACCTTTCGATTATGAAAGCTCACGGTCTCACCTACAATCATACCTCCTACAACCTCAGTATCCATGATCCCAGTGAGGCCTATCATCATCGTCACGGGCACCAAAGAACCCACGGGCTGGACTCCAACGAGGAATTGGGAATCCGGCACCGAACCCGGCCCCACCATAGCTTTGGGGAAAGAAATCGCGACCAAAGTCACTTGGTGGGAAGGGGTCAGTACGAACAAAGCCGCCCGGTCCAGTGGGAGTGGGAGGGCGGCGTTTTTCATAGCCATAGTCTCGATCGAATCTGGCATAGTCATCACGGTTAGTGCTGGACTTGCGGCGATGTCGAGTGCGAGGTGGTGACCGCGCACGACGGGGCGATCGAGGACGGGGGAGGTCCCCGGCCTGTTCGCGTGGCTCATAAGTTCTCGTCCGCGACCGCGACCTGGCCATCCTGACTCGAAACGGGGAAGGGGAACGGTAAGTGCGAGTCCTGGTTTTAGGCTCCCTGGCATGGCGAGAAGGAGATCGAGCGTGTCTAGTCCTTGTGCGTGAACGAGGTCTAGCATGTCTATGATCCCTTGTGCGGGAACGAGATCTAGCATGTCTCTCCCTTGTTCGAGAAGGAGGAGATCTAGCATGTCTTTCCCTTGTTCGAGAAGGAGATCTGGCGTGCCTGGTTCTTTCCGGCTCGGGCGTGTAGTAGTAAGCATATTCACACGTGGTGGTACTCGATCCTCCCGCATTTGTGTAATACCCACCTGCGTACGTATTGTCATCGCCAGCGCGGTACCGCTTGTCATCGTCAGAGTCACGACCACGCGTCTTACCCTTATCTTTCTTGTCCTTCTTGGGCTTGTCACCCCGATCCCCAGTCCTTTCATGATCATCAGGATCAGCGGTGGCATAGGCATAGGGCCTAGGCTCGCGCCGGGGAGGTTCGGGAGCGGGGGATGGGGGACGAGCATACCGGGTTCTTTCGTGTCGGTGACGGGGAGGAGAGGGAGCACGACCACGGGGTTCTTGAGGTTCGTAGTGGTACTCCGCTCTGTACTCCTCATAATCCGCATTCGGATCAGTGTAATGGTGGTAGTGGTATTGAGGTTGTGGTTGAGGTCGATGACCAGCACCGTAAGACGGGGCGGTGGGCGGGTAGCCGTAGTTCCCCCCGTCACGACCCGTCGGTTCGGGTTCCGGATTGTCAAACTTGGCCCGCTGCTCTTGATCTCCTAAAACACCATAAGCCTCAGCAACCATCTTAAACGCCTCCTCCGCCTGCTCATGCTTGTTTTTGTCCGGATGTACCAGCAGCGAAAGCTTACGGTACGCCTTCTTGATCTCCGATTCTGAGCTCGTCTTGGACACACCAAGGATGCTGTAGTATTCCAGGGGGGCGCAGCGCAAGATGCGCTGGACGGCGGCCTTCTGCTCTGCAGTGACGGCGGACATTCTTACAAGCAATGAGACTTGGCTAAGAAAGAGGGTTTTGTAGTAATGATGGTTATGATTGTTGTGAAAAGTATGCGATGATGTAGACTTGCATCTTGAAACTTGGGCGGAGACCTGCTGCTTAAATAACAATGTGTCCGTTAGGGGTTTCAAGGATCTTCGCGGACGAACAAGAGTCTTGAGTTCGTAAGGCATTGTGTTCCTTGAACCGACAAGGACAACAAAGAGAACAACAATCCGACTGTTACAAATGTTGTTCGATAGAGGCCCTTGTGGCACAAAGATCAGGATGTCTTTGTATTGCTCCTGTGTACCGAGTCTGTCAAATACCCCCCTATCATTACCAGGATCGTAGGAGGCAACAGACAGCCTACCACGCCTACATGTATGCCAAGATAGAAAAGTGTGCACAAAGAACTAAAAAATGGTATTCTGAAATATGCTTTGTCTGGAACGCCACAAATATGTTTCAAATCTTATTTACATCATCGTCCATCAAATCCCTGCATTATGGTGTTCCTGACGGAGTTGGTTTTTTCGCTGGCGCGCTGCAGACCTTCCGCGACCGGACACCATTGTTCGGTTTGCAGTACCCGAAGATTGTCTCTCTGCCCGCAGCAGAACTGACGCCTGTTTTCTTCTTTGTCTCCATTCTGAACTTGCCACTACACTCCAGCCTAGACTCTTTGGTGAGTTTGTTGTTATATGTGTCGCACCCTGTGCGGACCGAGGAAGATTTATTGCAGGGGGGCAAACAATATTTCGCCGTGGAGGCCAATTTCTCTTCTCCGCGACTGCTTTTACACTTGACTTCGATATCAACGCATGGCCATCCATTGCGGCACGATGTTCCATTCTTGCCAGAGCATGGGTAGATTTCATTGTCGGCAAGTATCTGCTCACCCGCATGGATATCACCCTCGTTGAAATCCGGGGGCCCGAAAAGCCCATCTTCATCCTCGTCTTCAAAGTCTTCCTCTCCGCCACGGAAATTGTCCGTGTCGATGACCACAGATGCTGCATGAACGGGCTTCTTTGTGGGAGCGGTGTTGCTTGCTGGATGTCCGGGTTCATCTGCAAATCCCGTCGAGCCTTGAACACAGAGGGAGTCCTTGCCAAAAGCGGCGGCCGATACGTCAGACCAGAGCCTTGTCATATTGTAGATGTTGCGAGTGGTGTAGAACAGACGGCAGTGAGCTGCCCTGTATTCGAACTGCAGCGGCAAGATTTGACCGCCTGCCTCAAATTCCTGTTTGGTAACCTGATCGCGGAGATTGATGCCGGCATACTGCACCCACATACCCGTGTCTCTCGTTTCTTGATCGATCGGAATGTTTGGCAGGCTAGAGTTGTCCTTGACTAGTGTCCCAGCGAACTGCATGATGTAATCCAATATGTCGGCCGAGTACGCTCTAGCACCACGGCTGCCTGCCACAGCCTGCATTGGCCCGTTCTCGGGTTTTCCGCCCATCACCACAGTTCGCACACCGGCTTCTGTCATCATCTCGACAAATATGGCGCAGGTGGATGAGCACAGCCCGTCCGTTAGGAGAACAATCTGCGACGGTTTAAACACCTGCTTGGCGTTATCCGGCACCCGGTTCTCTCCGAACCCGTACGGGTCGTCCTCAGATGTATCAGCGCTGAAGGCAGAGTACAGGAACTCTTCGTTAAACATGTCGTAGCGCTCGACCTTGGACCAACGGTCACCGCGGTAGTCCGGCTCGGAAGGCGAGTACTCGGCCCAGTTCTGGAATGTCTTGTTGGTAAGGGGGTTGATTCGGGTGGCAATATTCCACTCGTTGCCGGCCTCGTCCCAGCGGTCGTCGTCGTCTTCGTCAAGGCCTTTCCACCATTCGGTGATGGAGTCGCCGATGATCTCTGCTAACTTGTGGCTGCGTCTTCTGCTGCCCGCAAAGGTCCATGGCGAGGACTCTGGCTCAAAGGGGAAGAACCGTCTGAACGTGTCAAATGCAAGACCTGGGCTGCCGCCGTAGTTTTGCTGTAGGTCGATGATGATCTTGGTGAGCTTCTTCTTCTCGGCACCGTCGATGAACTTTTGAACTGTTTTTGAGAACTCGAGGGCATCCTCAGGGAACTGTCGGAAACTTGGGATGGATAAGACACCAGTGGAAATCTTGTCAAGATAATACCCCGACACGACTCCCCCTTCAGCGACCTTGAGGTTCGGCTGAGCAATCTGGGCCTCGGGGAACGCGCCATCGCTTTGGTACGGCCAGGTACCAACGTCATCCTCCACTTCAACAAGGGTGAGGTTACTTAAATCAGGGAAGAGAGGTTCCAACTCCTCATCGTCGGCGTTAGCTGGCATCAACCCGAGGATGAAGTAGTTGTACATGTCGCCGGGCGTTTCGATGGTCGATGGGGTGCTCATGTGTTCCAGGATAGCCACCCACTGTTCGGGCCCGTGCTTTGTGTTGTTGGCGAACACAATATTAATGCTGTCGTCGGTGTCGTTGCCGGGGTAGAACTTGACTTGACCGCCCCATGTACCGTACACCCCCTGAATATCGTTGGCAGGGTGCTCGAAGAGATCATTGTAATCTGCGTGGCTTTCGAGGTTGCCGAACGAGTTGAAGCGGGCGAACTCGGTGAGGTATTCGACAGCATCCTTGCCATTGATGGTGGCGATGGGGGATGGCTCATATTTCCACCCGCTGTCTTGGGCTTTAATGAGATCGTCTATAGAGGCTATCAGCTTGCATTCCAAAACACTCAACAAGTACTTTCTTTGGGGGCTGGCATCCATGGAACATCTGGGGATCTTAAACTTACATTTCAGATAGGGCCTGGGCAACGACTTGCCGTCGAGGGAGGCCGAGACGATATCGGCGGAGGAAGCGAAGACAAAGGGTGCCGTGATGCCGAAACTGAGAGAGGCATGGTGATCGTGCATGGCATGGGTGATCTTCAGGACGTCCACCTCAAAGTCGTACTGTCTCTTGTATTTCCCTGCCTCGACATTTTGCTTTACTCTTCCAAGTTCAGCAAAGATGTCTACAGCGGGCTGCTTGTAGTGAGGGGTCGGGTACTTGAGATAGGCGACGGTGCTGTGAAACTGAAGTGTGGTGTTGTAGTATTCGATGAAGCGAAGCGCCGGAGCGGCGTGAAAGGGCACGGTGCGAATACAGTTCCAGACGTCGAGGGCATCGAAGATGGGTGCATTTCCATCTGCCAAATCACTCTTGACAATAACCCAAAGCCGTCCACATGCTGGTCTTGCTGTGTTGTCTTCTGCCCTGGCGGAGAGCCGCGCAGCTCTCGATGCCGAGCGCTGATGGAGTTGTGATCGTGGTGGTCTCGCTGTGGCGGCAGCATCCACCGCACTGCCAAGCAAAAGGAACCCCCAGAGTAGCATATCGAAAACGAGTGACTGCATGATCCTGCTCGTAGGTAAAGGGAAACTGGCCAACAACTGTATGACCTACAGGTCTGAACCTGAGCCTCTGGGACGGACCCGAAGAGACTTTTGTACGCTCGATATCCGTAGCCCGTGTCGTCGACCCCAATAAACGCATGCCTGGAAAAAAAGCGGTCCCCGGATGGCGTCTGCGTCTCTCCCCTCTTTTCGCTTGAAGCAGTGCCTTTTCTGGAATGGTGAGAAAAAGAGCCTCAACTCTTCATCATCAGGGGGCTGCGCCATTGGCGCCTAGTCTGGGCATTTTCACATCCCTCATTGTTCCCATGTCAGCCCAAAAATACATTGTTTAGGGTCGCGTTAGTCGCGTTTGTAAGGTTACATGCAGACTTACATCGTATGCAGCATCCAATCAACGGGGCCTGCGATTGACTAGCGACCCCTAATTTCCACTGCGTCTTCCCAGTTTCGCATCGTTTGCACCGGCCCCTGTCATCCTGCTGCTGACCTTGGCAATTTGCTGACTCCTCTGCTGACAGATGAACAGGGGAGAAGAGCAAATGGGCCTACAGCCTTATCTTGGCGGCTGTTTTCGTTCGTCTGGAACTTGTCTGCATCATCAAACTTTGGATCCTGCCATCCTCGAGGATGACAGAAGGTTTTCGGATGACAATATGCATAAATAAGGGTGTTGCGGGAGCTGTGGGGACGGGAGGGCCGGTTTGTGTGACCGTCATCCTGGGTTTATGTCATCCAGCCGACTTGACGGTGTTGACAGATCCTAGGTACGTCGGACCACATGAGTGATGGACTTCATGCTGCTGGTGATGGAAAATTGCGGGAATTGGGGATGGGCGGGATGTAGTGATGGTTATTTTCCGTAAAACTAGGATATTTGCGGTTAATTTTGTTTCACTGTAAATTTTGAAAACTTACAGGTCTTGGTCCGTGCAGGTGCAACAGCCAACCACTGCCTCCGAGTAAGACGATATTCGAAGTGCTTTTGTCTTAATTTATAGTTGTTTTTTATTATTTTATTAATTTTAAAGGAAAATCACTAATAAGTATAAGAATTTATAAAATTTCTTATTAAATAGTGCAGTGTAAGGTCGTTTGTAAAGATGTCTCCTATGCATATTAAGGCTTGGCATGAAAATATCAGGATATTTTCAGTAAATAACCGTAATTTACATTGTTTACATTTTCGTTTGTAAGCATCATTTTTCACTAGCGGGATGGGAATCTCTGTGGTGGTGATGGATGGAATGGTCAAGGTGCAGCAGGCCCAAGTCCACTGGAGCCACCCATCCACTGGAGGACTCAACCCCCGCCTTTTTTTTTTTTGCTTATCCCCGCTGGGTCCTCCCCTCCTGCATGGGCCAGATAAGGCACCCGCAACAGTTCAAGTTTGCAACCAGGCGCCTTAACACTCCCATCATCACTGTCCGAAACTGGACTTTTCCAGGTTACTAACTCTTAGGTTGTCTCTCAATCGAGAACGACTACGAAACAAAGTAGGAAAGCAATTATCGAACATTTATACTCGACTACGAAGTAGAGGTTCTCACATCGACGAAAATAAGAGTCTCCCGTCATCTTTCAGGCACCCGCCCAGCCTTCACAAAAAGCGCCACTGCAACTCGGCCGATAGGTATGGGTTCATGCACCCGGCCACCCGCATTCTTGCCAAGAAGTTAGCGAATCCTTCTCTCAAAACTTAGCTCATCGAAAGCGGGCTCTTGCAGCCTCTGCTAAGCCCTGTCCCGTCTTGAACCTTGCATGATGCCGTGGATGCCCTCGCTGGTGGCCCCGAAAATAGACCCCCC
Organism: Podospora australis; assembly: GCA_033296905.1. Lineage (NCBI taxonomy): Eukaryota > Fungi > Ascomycota > Sordariomycetes > Sordariales > Podosporaceae > Podospora > Podospora australis. Next base: position 9,703 of record MU864596.1, read on the forward strand.
AAGGATGGTCACCCCTGTGAAGCAACAACCCCCCTGGAACACTGGACTTCAGCCCCCAACTCAATCACACACAGAGCTTCACCACACCACCTCCCCAGATTGACGGTTACACGCTGTGTGATGGGGTGGTGACCGGTGGTGACCACGCCGTATTCATGCCTACTTTTACAGAACCGCCAAGGGAATATTAAACAATGACTGCTTCCACCCTGCCGCCTTCGGGGACGACAGGTCATCGTCATACCATTTGCACTCACTGATAGCAAAAGACTAGGTAAACTGGAATATCCAAAACTCGCGATGTCTTCACCAAATCTGAGCCAAGTCCCCATATCCATCTCCAGCCGCTGTCCCGTTAAACCATCTATATATCGCTCATTTTTCGACGAGGCTCTCGACGATGTGACATACCGCCGATTCAAACAGGATGAACACACCCCAAGGCTGTTGCGTGTGACTGGTGGTCCGGGTTGCGGAAAGGTAAGGCCTCTTGCATAGTGTTACTCGGACCTGTGATTTCAGTCCGAAACTGACAATAACAAGACTACTTTTGCTTCGCTCGCCGTCCAAGACCTTGCTGAACATGACTCGCCTTTGCCTGCAAATGGTCAACAAGCAAGACTGGTCATCTCCCTGTTCTTGGAGCCCGCAGAATCCAACGCGAGGACCGCCGTCGAGAACGAGCAGAACAACCATGGCTCGTTTATTGCTCGCTTCTTGGCGGAAATAGAGAAGCAGGTTGATGCCGACCTCAAAATCGATCCCAACCTCACCCCTCCCGCCTCGCCCCAGATGCAACCACCCGAGTCCCTCCTGGACAGCATCCGCTTCAAGCTGCGTCGATTCTCGCGTGTTTTCCTGGTGGTAGACGACATTGACTGCCTCTGGGTGACCCCGGAAGCTTATTTTTTGGTGGAGGAGCAGCTGGAGCTGTTGTACCAGGACATGGGAGTGCGCGTGATGACGACTTCCCGCACACCTTTTCGCCGTTTCAGTAAAGGCTTCGTGTGTGACTTCGGGTTGCTCGATGAGGACGCTAGTGTCTTCGGTGAGGACGACCAAGAGATCGAGCATGACGAGTCAGACAGCCACGGCTTGTTACGGTGGTGGACGTGCGATGATCCAGAGCACGAGAAACCGGAAGTAATTTGTGAAAAGTGCTACGATGCCGGGTCAACCTGTTCGTTGTATGTTTCTGCCAGCCCCTCCTTCTCGTTGCTAGCCGCAGCTGACAGATTTGGCAAACACAGAAAACACGATTTATTCACTTATGAGCATCACATCCGCCCCATGGTGGACCTCGACCTCGGTGGCAATCAAGAGGCTTTCAAATCATTCATCATTCACCGCCTACAACTCGAACACGGTGCCTTCTGGCCACATTCCCACCCTCAGTTTCCCTTGGCTGACCAAGACACGTACCCTCCTCTGTCGAGCGTAGGCAGACGCCTTGCTCCCTTGTCCTCTGCTCCCGATGAGGTATCGCCACTGGCCTATAACCTAATAGAAAAACTCTCTGACACTTCGTTCGGCAATATCGCGATTGCTTTGGCTCGGATAGAAATGGTCCTGTCAACCGAGAACCTGGATGAGGTCTTGACCACGTCAGACCGTCTACCGCCCATGATCGTGTCAATGTTTGACGGCCTTGTTTCGAGTATTGTCAAGGAGCGACTGGCATCAGAAGATCCTGAAGCACGTGCTCGAGCATCCCTCGCCCTGCACACACTGCACATCATGGCAAAGGAGGAGTTTGATGGGCTCGAGTTTGATAAGGTACAGACGAGGTTACTCGAACAGCAAAAGCAGCAAGTTTGTTGCGGACCGCATCGCTTCTTGAGAGAGGTGGACCGGGAGGATCTGGTCGACGAACTCCTCTGGGCTTCAGGCGGTCTCTTGGTCTCGAGGTTAGAGAGAGATGGTACGATCATTGTTAGTTGTGCCGACCAAAACTTTTTCATGTATCTGTCAGAGAACTACAACGAGCTGCTCTCGCGAGGAGTTTGCACAATATAAGCAGCTTAGATGTCGGCGTACTGTATTTATTCTGTCTGACTCACCACAACCAGATATTCTGTTGACTCTCTGTATCTACCAAGACTTGCATGCTCGCTTTCTCCAGTCCATGAAACCGGAACAAACCAGCTCTTTCATAACACGGTCCTGGGCAACCGGATTTCTGTTCAATCTGGTGTAGAATCAAACCCGACCCGGAGCAGATCCTCTGGTTGGAGTCGTTCTTTTCGGCCTCAGATGTGGCATCATCACTCGCATCTTGGCTCCCACGGTCACTCCCAGTCTCCCCGCTATCGTCAATCGCGTTGTCGGAACCCTCTTCATCCACTGTATGATACCCACCGCCCAAGACAAGTAGGAGAAAGCACCGCTGCCCAGTTTGCAAGCTGCCAATTACGTCCGGCATAAACTCAAAGCTCCCCTCCTTGATCGCGGGGCATTCAACTCTCCAAGAACCGGAGGATAACGCCCAGGTGCCCTCCACAAGAGTTCCCTTGATCTCCAGTGCTTGTTTCCCGGTAGCCAACTCTGGCTGGAGATCCAGGTTCCGTTGTTCCAGGGCCACGTTCGAGTCCTTGACCTCAAAGGACACATCCAAGTTCCCTTCGTGGTTCTTAATGCAGGGCTTGAATCCATCTGGACGCCGGTCTGGGAGGGTGATCTCTCCCATGGTCGAAGCCCAGGACCACGAGGGGTAGCGGCGCTGAAGCTCTTTTGGGCGACTGGCCTTTTCCGGGTCGGCGAACGACCACAGAAGCTGGCCGAAGAGCCCAAACTTCCAGAGGCCAAGGCCGTAGTCTTCGTCTTGCCATGGGGGAAGCGGGCTGCTGTCATCATCGTCTTCTTCTTCTTCTTCTTCTTCTTCTTCTTCTTCTTCTTCTTCTTCTTCTTCTTCTTCTTCTTCGTCAAGAGACCCGTCGTCATCCGATCGATTACCGTCTTCATCTTGTTTTCGAGCCCGCCACGCCGCCCGACGTTCTTCCCAGGCTCGTTTCTTCTGTTCGGCAAGCTCCTCGTCTTTTTTATATTGTTCCCAGAGATTATCCCGGACGAGCTTGGCCACACCCCAGATGGCATTAAGGCGGTCCACGCAGTTGGTCAGGGCGCAGCGGGTGTAGTTGCGAACGGCCCGCCTCCAAAACATCTCAAGGGAATCATCTGCCGTGCCCCCCAGGATTGCTGGATCTGCCGCAGCCTTTCTTCGTAGAAGCAGTCTCTCCCGCCAGTGTCTCTCGGTAGCCGGGACGGTATCGAGGACTGCGGGCAGTCCTTCGGGAAGTACCTCGGATGCGCTTATGGTTGGGCAGTCCCAGAAGACCTGGTTGTGTGAGAAGTGAAGGATACGGGATGTGAGCATTCTCTCTGCAAAATCCAGTCAGTATCATCGTAGCAACTGGAAATAAAAGGCGGAGGGGGGAACAAACCCTGAAATACCCAACCGCGCGTGTACAAAATTCTATCAAGCAGCTCATCCGACCAGTACGTCGAGGGGAAAGCGTACCAGCCACCTGCCAAATCATCCCGTCCGTAACGGTCCAGCTCAACCTTTTGGGGAAGCGCTTTCTCTCTCCCCTCAGAACGAAACATTCCGCCCGCACCCTCCGATGAATCCGCCGCGGCGAGGTTGCAGAACGAGTGCTGGTACACCTTATGCATCAGCTGGCCTTCGTGATTGAAATCACCGTCACCACCAGCTGACTTTTGTATGATGCACAGCGAGTCAATCCAGATGTAGCGCAGCCCCAGGCTCTTGGTGACGGTAATAGCGTCCTGGAAAGTCCGCGACAGTTTCTCCCAGGGAATTCCCACAGATGGATTCGTCAAGTCGGCATAGTTCTCTTCGATCAACCGTATAATCGCCGCCAGGCCCCAGCAGTGGCTCAGCGTGGCGTAGCGGTCTGTCTTGAACTCTGCCGACTTGGTTTCCACGACGTGCACGGTGTCTGTGCCGACGTCAACCAACCGGGTCGGGACAAAAGATGGCGGGTTCATGTTGGCTGTTTGGCAGTGCTCGTGGTGAGCGGCGCACGTCTCCACCCAGCGCTGGATCTGAGGGAGTGCACCATCGGGTGTCAACTTGGTCGTGCGGCCGAGCTTGGTTGCGACGGTGACATCTTCTGTGAGGAGTGTCAGTCGGTCTGCTAAATTGACCCGAGTAGGTACAGGGGTTGACAACTTACCACTGCGAAAGAGATAGAACACCCGCGGTTTAGCCAGAAACTCTCGAGATAACTGAGGGGCGCCTTTCCGGGAGTCGTCTTCAAGCGGGCGAAATGTGACAGCCAGACACCGTTCGCCCCCTCTTGTTGTCGGCAGCTCGCGAAGAGTCCACCTGTAGGAAGAATACGTAATGTCTTTCTTCTCGATCTTTTCATTCTCGGATTTGAACCCCGTGTCGATGTATTGCCGAAGCCGAGCGCAGAACGCGCAGGTGGCTACTTCGGGATCTTTGTCTGTGTCATGGTAATCTGGGCGGTGAAAGCCCCATGTTTTGTATGCGGAACCAAAGATGGTTCGAAGGCAGACTTGGCAAAGCATGTTGTATCTGGTGGCGGCGCTTCTGTTGATATCGCAATTAAAGTTCAGTGTGAAAGTTTGTCCTATGGATTGTTTGCTTATTATGCAGAAGTTGGAAATTAAATCTAAACCACTTTCACAAGAAATCTGACATCCTTCCGGGAGGGCAGGGGGCCAAAAGAAATGATTGGTGCCTTTTTCCAGCCTCAGAGGCGCAGACAAGTCAGCGAGCGAGTATTACGAAGTAGGGGGTGGAGTGGTGAGAACTAAACCCCTGGTAATACACGGCTTTACCGTATTTGTAATTTATGTTGTCAGTGTCAGTGTCAGTGTAACTGTAACATCGACGCCATCCATCTCAAGAACAGTGATATATAGGCACACGATTCCCGTACGGGAAACATCTGGAATAAATGTTGCAGAGAGCAAATAAATGCGTGATTTTTAAAGCATGTTAAATGCTTCGAGAACTCCAACGTTGAGTCTTTCCCCTTTCCTCTTCAAGGCTCATCACAGCCCTGAAACTCCAAATAACCTAAGGTGTCCAGACAAATTCAATGATGCCCATATCAGACCCCTCTGGCTCATAAATCTCCTTCAGGACGAACTTGGTGTCGGCGTTATGGAACAAGTCCACCCACTCGGCCTTGCTCCGCTCGTGCGCATTCAGGACAACCTTCATGGTAAAGTCCTCCGACCTGTATCATCGTCAGCTGCAAAGTTCACCAAGGTTCAATGCTTGAAGGACTCACCGTAAATCATTTTCTCTCCACCTGGGCAGGACACCTGGCTCAGGCAGGATCGGGTCCATCACTACAACCCTCGCGCCCGGCTTCAGAGCAGGAATCAATGCCTTCAGAATCTGGATGGATTTCAGATCGCCCCAGTTGTGGAAGACCCAGCGAAAGTAGTACACATCCGCATTTTTGATCGGCTGCTCGGTGAAAAAGTCGTGGGCCATCAGCTTCACGCGGGCGCTCACATCCTCAGGAACATTGTCCACGGCGTCAGCAATGGTCTCTGGCAAGTCTTGCACAACGACGTTCAGGTGCTTGTGCCGACGGGCGACAGCAAAAGCGATATGACCGTGGGTACCGCCGAGATCAATGACAACGCCCTTATCTCCCAGCTCGGCAAAGTAGGGGTAGCCCTCGGCCAGGAAAGAGTTTCGCATGCCCGGCCGAGCCGCCATCATCTCCATGGTCTTGGCGAAAGCGGTTGCGAGGTCAGGTTTCTGTGCGCAATACTGATAAAATGATTCAGGTTTGTTTTTGGAGAGAGAAAAACTCGTTTCCGTCGGATCTTCGGAGCCAGGCCATTTGGCCAGAGCTTCGGGGAAATGAAGACTTGCCGGCCACAGTTCTGTCAGGGTCATCATCCACGCCTTGGCGTGGTTAGAGGCCATCAGCTTGGATAAGCTCGTGTGGGCCACTTTGCCCTCTGGGGTTTCGCGAAAGACATGAACGGTCATGGCGTGGTGGATCAGGCGGCGGATCAAAGGCTCTGGCTGGCCGGTTGTCTGGGCTAGTTCCGAGTATGACATGCCGGAAGACCCATGGGGGATGATAGAGGGGATGTTGAAATGGTTGAGGGTGGCAAGGCAAGGGCCGTTCATGTTCTAGAGCCGTCAGTTTTTTAAGCAAGAAAGAAAGTCTAGATTGGGGGTTGCGCGAAGGTGCAACGTACAGCCATAGTCTTGAAGAAAAGGTTAAAGGGCTCAAGCAACAGATCGTGGAGCTCCAAGGCGGCGTCGATTGCCTTGTTTCGAGCACCGAGGGCCGATTCTGGGAACACTCCCGCAGCATCCTCACCAAACGACGGCGATGGTGCGGCCTGAGAGTTGATAATCCCTTGGATCTCGGCCACAGACTTGCTGATGGTGTCGGCAAGCTCGACGATACGAGGAGGTTGTTGAGCCATGATGTGCCAGTAGTAGATGCGGTTGATGGTTTGAGGATGGAAAAGAAGTTGATGAAGGACATGGAAAGGCAGCGAATAAAGTAGGGTCAAGGCGGTTTAAATAGAAAGAATAAATGCATCTGTCTAGCATCTTGAGGAATGGCATAGAGCGCTGGGCTCGTAACCGTGAACCAACGACAGACAGAATGCATTGATCAACACTATGGCTTTCGTATAGTTTCCAAGTTGAGCCGAAGACGGAGATAACCTTCAATCCTCGCGGCGGCGCTAGAGAATGCATGTTGGGCTGTCCGCGTCGTTAGTCCGCGTCGTTACTATGAGTAGACCGCGAATACAACCGTTTTGGGTTTAATGTGACCCTGGCTGGAAGAATGGATTTGTACGCAAGACAGCGACTTGACTAAGCAGGTGGTTGAGATTGATAAGATTATTTCGACAATTCGAACAGAGTCCGAACTGCCCAGGAGATAGAGGAACCGATGTGGTCCGAATGGTGGGATTGGCCAATGAAATACTGCAATTTCTTCCAGGCTATCTGCACGGAGATTGCACGGAAATCGGCGGTGACTCTTCGGTTGCAGGTCTAACTGTTCGGCCAGCTGAATTTGTGATGCCGTTAGACAAGAAAGGTGGTACAAGATATTCAACAGCATGTGATACCAGAGGTTCGAATCCTGTCGATCCTAATGGCCATATCCCTTTCGTTACTGCCTGGTTTGCAGCAATCGCAACTGGCTCTGCAGAAGCTTTACCTTAGCTTCTCGAAGGTTCACCCTCTCCTTCACGAGCTTAACCTGAGCCCTCTGGAGCTTGATCTCGGCCTTCTCTATCATTCGCTTGCACTTTCGCTTTTTGATTATCTGTGCGTGGTTGTTGGTCGACGATTGGCCCGCGGGGTCGACGATTTCAACTGCAGATTCAGCACCTGGAGAGGCGACCGTGTTTTCTTCCTGGTTGTATTCCATCCGGCTTAGATCAAGACCCAGCAGGGAGGCCGTCACCGTCGCTTGGTCAGCCTTCCCCAGGCCCTCTTTCTCTACTATGGGCTGTTCGTTGTTGACTTGCTCGGCTTGTACTGCATCAACCTGAGCCTGTTCAAGCTGACTGATATGCTCGATATCCGCCTGCTGCTCGATTTGAATTTGATCGATGTCTACCTGCTGATCGATTTGAATTTCCTCGATATCTGCCTGTTGCTCCTCTCTCTGTTTCTCAGTGTCCGTTGGCTTCTCGATGTGGGTTTCTTTTTTGACTTGAACCTGTTCAATGTAGGTTCGTTCTTCAACTTGGATCTTTTCGACGTTCGTTCGTGGCTCGATTTGAAACCGCTCGACTTGAATATTCTCGATATGCGCCTGTTGTTTAGCATTTACCTGCTGTTTGTCGGTCTGTTGCTTGATGGCTGTCTGTTGGTCGATATCTGTCTCGTGCTCGTAGACGATTTGTTGCTTGTAGACCATTTGTTGCTCGTCGGGCATTTGTTGCTCGTTGACCATTTGTTGTTGGATATCTGTCCCGTGCCTTTCGACCATCTACTGCTTGGGGTCTGCCTGTTGTTCGATCTCTACCCGTTGCTCAATGTCTACTTGCTTTCCTTTCGGACTCAGCCCGGCTTGAATCTTCTTCCCCTGCGCCTGCCGCTCTACTTGAATTTGATCAAGCTGAATCTGCTCGACTTGCACCTGGTGCCGACCATAACCTCCCACAGCTTCACCTTGCTTGATGACCGGAGCTGGTTTCTCTGTTGGTGCCCGCTTCTCGGCCGGAGCCTGTGGCGGGAGCACCTCGCCGAACAACCTTCCGAGTTTCTTTATTTTGGTTTCGGTCACTTGTTCGCGGATGTCGCTTACTGCATCTTGCAACGGGACCACATTTCCTTCGGAATCCCAAATTTTGGCCTGACCGGCTTTCCAAAAGGGATCCGGTCTTGGGGTACCGATGTATAAGATGCAGCCTCGAGAGTCCACCTCAATTCTGTCTAAACAAGCCAAACGCTCTTCATGTGTGGCACGGTGTGCTCCATTCAGTATTTCCTGACGGACCAGAACAGTGTCTTTATCGAGTATCTGGTAAATTGGCATGCCGTGAGGTCTCGGGAATACTGTTTTGGGGAGTACGAAGGTCTCTGTGGATCTCCACGGCTCCGTGATTCTCAAGCTGTATTCAGTTTGACCCTTGGAAACCCTGACAGGGTAACCAAACGCATTCGTGGGAGAAAAAAGAGGCGACATGTTTCGTAGGTGGTCGTGTCCCCAAAGAAGGCTAAGACCCTTTGTTCGATCAATGTCATCGTAGAAGATTTGCGTGGCTTAAACTGCTACCCAGTTCGGAGTGTCGGGTTCAAAGTTTCTGTTCTCATTCCACACTGCACCTGGCGTCGCGATCTTCTGTTCATTCGGCCAGAGGTGGGGGTCCATACCACGAACGGTATCTTCCACCATTTTTTGACACTCGCCGGCTACTCGCTGGGGATTCTCTTGACTGCCTCTTCCACCCAGTCACGGGCAAGACCAGGTTCCATGACCCTCATGGCGTCCAGCAACTTTTGACCGACGTCGTTGTAGCTCATCGTGTTGGTCGGATTAATAAACTTTCTTGTGTCTGACGCATTTCGTCTGGTTCGATTGTATTCAGAGATCTGGTCAGTCTGGATTGGCAGTATATACTTGACGCAGCAAAGTCACAACGCTACGGCGCGACCTACCTTACCTACAACGAAAACAGGTAGTGGGACCAAGTGATCCTAGGTTTGCGATGGATGTCTTAGGTTGTGCACTTGAATACGATGGTTGAGAGGATGATGAAGCAGCCTTGAATTGCAGGGCTATCTTGGTAAGGAGATAGGTGATGGCGGGGTGTCCAACCTGGGTCAATTGGTTTGATGGAAGGATTAATTCCGTGGCAGTGGTGTATAAAGGCGCAAACGACCTAATCGAACGTTCAGCGGGGCTCACCGTGACGCCGCCGCATTCCTGGGGAGTTTTACCATGATTCAGGTACATCGGGCGGTTCTGATGAGGAAGGAGCGGGCGACAACGGGGTGCTTCGCAAGTGACCCTTTTCAGGCAGATAAACTCAATCACCTGTCGGTTTTCAGTACCAGGTGCGCAAGCGTCAATGACCGTGTACCCATCACCATTTTTATTGTTTACAATCATCCCTGAACCCCTGTCTAACCCCCTTTTTGCTATGTATTGTTTTGATCGCGACCAGAAATGGACAGGACCTCAGTCGTCAATCTGCAAGCCCCACCCCGGAAAAACGCTTTGCCTCAAGGTCTGCAGCTCCGGACACAACAGCCGGGCCCACTCTCGGCAGCCGACGTCACCCACAATTCATCCCGAGGCAGCCCCCGATCCATGGCTATCCTTGACGGCGATCCTGATGGAAGAAGAGACAGAATGATTTTCTACTAGGAGACATCTTTGGTGAGTGATCATCTCGCTCATCATCACCAAAAGTCATTTTCCGCACGAACAGTCAGAAAAAATGGCCGGCATGCTCTACGTGACCATGGAACCCTGCGTCTCGGACGAGGGGTTCCTCAGCCAGTTCACCGAGTGGTACCAGAACGAGCACGGCCCTACCCGGCTCCGGCTCCCGCAAATCTTCCCCAACGGGTTCCGGTACCGCGCCACCGACGGGCAGAAGCCGACCTTTTTGGCCATCTACGACGTCACCGATATGGCCTGGCTGGAAAAGCCCATCTACACCGACCTCCGCGCAAACCGTTCTCCCCGTGAAGCTCAGACCATCGGCCAGGTCGACGTCAACCGAAAATTCTTTGATTTGTTGGCGTCAAAAGAGTCGTCCGAGTTTGTCCCCATCGACTCTCTCACCGACGCCGAGGCCGAAGGTCAAGTCCTTGTCTCTGTCGAGGTTTCTCTCAAGGCTGGCGTTGAGGGTGCCGAGAAGGAAGTGACCAAGTGGTACGTCGAGGAGCACATCCCAATGCTGTCCAAGATCCCCGGGTGGCTGCGCAGTCGCGTGTTCCGGACACCGTCCGTCATCGAGGGCAGCAGTGAGGTCAAGATTGTGACTCTGCACGAGTATAAGAAGGAGAATGGTCTCGATGGTGCCGAGCACAAGGCGTCTATGGATACCCCCTGGCGCACCGAGGTTTTCAACAAGTGCATCGACCAGAAGAGCAGGAGGACGTACGAGCTGTTCTACGTCTTTGGCCCCGGCCCCAGAGAGTTGGCTTCTCTCTCTCAGCTCCCCGCCGAGGCTGCGTTCGAGACTGCCGATAAGACCATTTCCACCACTCCCGGTAAGGACGCCGCAGTGAATGCGTTTGCCGTTGCCAAGGATGGGCTGGTGATTCCTTACCGCCTGGAGGGTAACACCTCTCCCTCCGCGCCCACGGTTGCATTCTCCAACTCTCTTCTCACAGACTACCACATGTGGGATGAGCTCGTCAAGATCCTCAAGGCTGCCCGGCCTGACTTGAGAGTGCTTCGGTACGACACCCGCGGTCGCCACGAGATCCCCAAGCCGTTTGTTCCTGCCACACTCGACATGCTCGCCGACGACCTCAAGACAGTCCTCGACGCTCTGCGCATCCCCAAGCTGCACGCCCTGATCGGTGTGTCCATGGGCGGTGCCACGACCCTCAAGTTTGCGCTCAAGTACCCAGGTCTCCTGGAGAAATTCATCGCCTGCGACTTTAACGTGGCATCCAGCGACGCCAACACTGCGGCCTGGAAGGACCGCATCGCCGTGGCTGAGGGTCCCGACGGCGGCATCAAGAACCTCGCCCCTGTTACCGTCGAGAGGTGGTTCCACCCGCACACCATGACTGAGAAGAAGGATATTGCACAGTGGATGACTGAAATGGTTGCTCGGAACAACGTGCAGGGCTTCAAGTATAGCTGCCAAGCGCTGTGGGGATACAACATGCGAGAGGAGATGAAGGGCTGCACTGTGCCCGGTCTGTTTGTGGTCGGTGACGGCGACGGCAAGGGCGCTCTGGTCAAGGCCATGGACGGGTTCAAGGCGAACCTGGGCGAGAAGGGTGCAGGGCTCAAGATTGTGTCGCAGGCTGGACACTTGCCCATGTCTGAGTCACCCAAGGAGTTCTGGGAGGCCATTCAGGAGTTTTTGTAAACTTTGTTTCTTCTCATGAACATTAACTGTATTATAAATTTTTGAACGCTAAAAAGGATTTTGATGACCAACTATCGCTTCAGCTCGATACCATCCGACGACTGGTTCCCTGCATATAATTGCTGCCGATCCTCCTCAACATCATCGTCCAGCACGGGAGGCGCAACGGCAATTTCCCCACGCATGATTTCAACGACTGAAATGACGGGCAGAATCAGCATCAGCATGGAAAGCAGCTGGCCAAAACTCCACGTCTTTTCTCCCTTGTCACTCAGCGCTACGTCCGGAGACCCAAATGCCTGAGACAGGAGATATGCCCTGACCGTAGCTCCCACGGCCGTTCCCATCATGAGAACGATGCCCACCAGCTGGATCGCCTTGAAGTACTTTTGTCGTCGACTCTGGAGGTACCACGTAGATAGCCCAAAGATGACCACGTTCGCTGCAATGACCACCACCGTAGCGACCACATCCAGCCCTCCCACGTTTGTTGTCTCGGAAGGTCTTGTCCATGCACAGGCAATGGGCAATGTGTCTGGCAAGTCCCTGATCTTGCTCTGCAGGACGTAAACTCCGAAAACGCAAGACAGAGCCAAGTTGACAAACATCAAGAATTGCCGCATCCACCGCAACACCCTGTCCCTCCTGAAATCGCTGACTAGCGCCAGTAAAGTGGCATTGTGCGTCGCCATGGAGAGAATCGACAACATCCAGATGATGAAGAAGTGGTAGGGCACCAGCTGCCATGACTTGACGAGACCGACCGACTGGATACCGATTCCGACCAGGATCTGCTGATCAGAGTAGCCGTTTAGCAGCTTTCGCCGGATGACGGATGGGTTCGGGTTGCTAGTGTGAGGTTGGCGCCGGCGGAAGGACTGGAAGATGAGACTGGCGGACATGCCCAGGGCGAGGGTGGCTGTTATTGTTGATGATAGGAGGACCTATTCATCTCTGTCAGCTCTTGCAGCATTCAAGAATTCGTGGGGAGGGGATGACTTACACCAGCACCAGCGATGCCCGCATCCGAGGGCACATTGTCGGGAATGACATTGCAATCTCTGCCTTCAAACACCATTTTTCCGTGACCGGGTATCAAGACAAGAAAGGAAGAGACTTAAGAGAAAAGGAAAGGAGCAAACACGAGACCCGTCAGTGTGCTTGACAAGAGGAAAAGAATATCAAATATGTACAGCGTGCAGATCTTATCAAGAAAAGCTGCGTAAGAAAGTTGAATCCGAAACAAGCGATCTGCGGTTCAGAGCGACAGGGGTCGGCGATGGTTATGGTTGGGGGGGCCTCCCCTAAATGAGTGGACGAAAGGTGACGGCCGATCCGACAGACGCCCTGGCGAGCGGCAACTGACGCTGCCAATCAGATAATAAAAAAGAGGAGGCTATATTTGGATGACAATGCAGAGGAAGATAAAAACGTGGACAATGCTGATTGATGATGTAAGTGCTGCCCCCGCTGCTTTGGTTTAGGATCGTTGCACAAAGGATCAAGGAAAAGAGTGTACACAATAGCATGATGTTTTTGATGAAGGGTTCTTTCTTCATGCTTGTTGTCGCTGATGAAATATGACAGAAGGATGGCATTGTCCGAGTCATTGAGTGGCTGGCGGGTGGTGGCGACGGGATCGACCAAAGGAAAGTGCACTACCATTGATCTTGTTTCTTTGGTCGTACAGCATCACCTCAACTTGGATGCTGGTCTTGGGAATCCACAGGTGTTGTATTTTTTTATTCTCTGTTTTCTTCCCTTAGGTGGTGTGTTGCGGGAACTGTTTTGACAACAAAAGGGGTAACCAACTGGAATTTGAATCAGGTATTTTATTTACATTTCTACGTGATTGAAAAAGCAACGAGCACCACATTCTTTCTCTCCAGTTTCTTCTCTCCTAAAAGCCCTCTTCGCATTACCAGCTCTGTCCCCGAATCTTGAGTCTTTCAACCGGAGCGGGGGCAACAGCAGGCGCGGGAACGGTAAAGTCGATGCAGCTCTGGTATGTCTGGCCAGCACCGAACCAGTGCCATTGAATGACCTGTTCAAAGTCTGTTAGCAACATTCGATGCCAGAAAAGAAAGAAGAGGGAGAAGAGGAACTTACGCAAGACCCAGCGACGTTGCACTGGCCCGCAGGCAGCTCAGGCACCTTGACCGAGAACTTGGTCTGGTCCGCGGGTGGCCGGTTCGTGGCAGCATAGTTGTCCGCCCACGCAATAAGGGGAGTGCCGATGACCTTGTTGGCGGCAGTGTCGACTACGGAGACGTTGGCATACCCCTTGTGCGGGATGCGGATGTAGACCTCCAAGTCAACGACATCACCGGGCTTGTAGGCCTGGACGTTTGCAGCATTGTCGGCGAACTGGTAGCCCTTGCAGAGCCAGAGGTTGCACTTCTTTGCATCGTATCCTGCGGGACGGGGGTTCGACCGCAGCAGAGCCTCGGGGTAGGAAGTCTCGTCCTGCTTGTAAAAGTTGACCATGGTCTGGCCGCAGGCGGTGGCGGTGGCATCGCCTGGCTTGCGTGTTGCCGGCTTTTGGACCAGGCCGTGAGAGAACACAGCGGGAATGGCGCCCAATATAGGAAGGAGGGTCGTGAGATGCATTGTTCCTTTGTGTCTTTTTTTTTGAAACTAAATAACCTTTGTTGTTGCTTTGCATGATACTCTCAAAACAAAAGGCAGACCCAGCAATGGGGTTCAGGGGACTTTAAGTACCTGCTTTTACGTGCATGGTGTTTTGACAATGACATTATCTACCCCATACAGGGGGGAAGACCGTGACACAGGGAATAGATGAGGAGCAGGTGGCGGCTGCAGTTCGCTTTTCATATTTGCCTAATGAAGAACACCGCTAAGCCAGACTACCGCTCCATCCACCAATGAGAATGTTACTTCGATATGACAATAGATCTGGGGAGATACCTCGTTTATTGCCGTCCTCGGCAGACTCTTTCCGAGGGTCTAAGCCCCTATGGTCATCCTGGCATGCCTGTGCAAAATTCCATGTTGCTCTGGCATTCCAACACTGTAAGTTGATTTGAATTATGGGGATTAGACTGAACTTACAAATCGAGGTTCGAGATGAGATTGTGTTACGTTCGATCCGTGATGCTTGATCTTTCCCGGCCATCGTGAATGTGACTTCACTGCGATCCAATCCTTGACACAGCGCAACATTCTCTCTCGTGGGAATTCTCCAAGCAAAAGATTTATATTGGGTGTTCTCTTGTTCACCCAGGCTTGATTCATTAGCCTTTAGGTATCTTTGGAAATGGGGCAGTTGTGTGTTGCTAAAGAAGTTTACCTCCAACTAACCTCGGCTGCTCAGCAGCCTTTGACGCTTCGAACGGCTCTGTTGATGGTGGTGGCATCCCCCTTCTCATCAATAAACATCGCCTTCGAATGCCGTTTCGCAGACGCCCTGCCTAACGACCCTTGATATGCAGTAAAGATGTCTTTCATCTAGAGTAGATAGAGTTTGACGGTATTTAGCGGGTTATTTATTCAGCAACCCCTGCCAGAGCGATTGATATGTTTGGTGGAAATGTGGTTGCCCTCGGGGTCAAGGAGCACGACTGTCAAGTGCTCGGGGGCATTTGGGTCAATCCTCCCGCCTGCGTGGAAGGTCTCAAAGCCGCTATTGCAGACATATGGTCAGCCTTCTCTATGTGCTTTCTGTCAAGAAACTATGCCTGTGAACTTACTCCTCCTTAGCAGTACACTTCACGACGGCGCTCCCAATCGGACGAGTATCGCTTTCACCAAGTCTTCTGCCGACTTTGTTCTCGAGGGCTCATGTGTGAACCCTACTGTGATTTCCGTCTTGCTAGGGGCAGCAAAGGTCTTCTTTGGCTTCTTCTTCTTTTCGACCGTCGTCCACTCCGACTTTTCGTCATTGGAAGTCATGATGAATGAAATGTATGGTGATGTAGGTGATAATGAGTTGTTGTTTGTTGTCCTAGGAAACTGGAAATGAAAAAGACAAATTACAGAAAGTCGCCTGGAGACTTGGGGTCAAGAAAATAGGTATCGAGATCGATCCTGTTCCTGTTCCTAATTCACTAGGTAAGGTACCTATTTATTCACCTGAACTGTTTGGTTTCCGGGCTCTGTGCAGTGAATTCGAGGCCTGTCTCCAGGGAAGAGGGGACGGGGGTAGTCAACGTCTTTTCATCTGAAGTAAGAGGACCCAGATTCACTTACTTTTCTTCTTGGTCACGGCAGCGCTGTGCGAGGGCACACAATTGCCCATGAATTCTGGAAGCGCCAGAATACATATTTTCAACAGAAATGAATCTGAAAGTGCCAACAGCTGGCCAATATATTCCAAGGTTACTACAGGCAACAAAGGTGCACATGAATTGAGGCATAGCAGATAGAAATCGAGTTGAGCAAGAAGTCGGCGATTTGTTGTGGCAGTTGTCGTGGTTATAGCCGGCTGTGCACCAGGTGCCCTGATCCGTTGGCACTTCGCACATTTGGCCATCCCGGGAGATATCACAATTCAACAACACACACCAAGATTCACTCACAAAAACATTGGATGAAAATGAATTCTAGCTCGAGCTAAAATTTGATTGGACGCCTTGTGGGTACCTACCTGAGTTTCAATCCGTTCTCATTCACCTCCAGGTTGTTTTGTTTGTGCCATTTTCTTATCCTCATTCCTGCATCCTCAAAACATCCCACCACAATTTCTTTTTTAAACTGCTCTACTACCACCACTTCCATCACCGCCAACATGAAGCAGTCACACATTTCTGAAAATGATGGCCATAATCCGCCCTTGGTTGTACTAAGCAAACCCGAGGTGTTTGACGCAACAATGCAGACAATCAACGCTGAGAATTCTTCCCTTCCACCTGCCATCACGTCGCCGCCAGACCAGAGCGAAGATGAGCATATCCCGCCACCGACCAACAATCCGGACACTGCAGCGACCGAGAAACAAATACCTAGTAGAAAATGGAATCCGCTTACAGCTCTAGGTCTCAATCCAACGGCAAAACGCAAGAAAACACCGGGATCGCATTCTGCGCATAAAACTCCCTCTCTCTGCAATGGTGCAGCGAGG
>MU864597.1:0-26046 GCA_033296905.1 Podospora australis
CTTCACATAAATAGGGGAAGTGCTGGGCACTTCCCACCTCGAGGAATCTGATTCCTCACGCAAGCAATACAGTTCATTTGTCTACAATCTACTTTCAGTAGCCCTTTGTTAGAACGACCTGTTGTTGACAGTGAACCCCTTGTCTGAGACGCGTGCCACAACCTTCGATTATCCTGTCATATTCACCTTTGGCGTACTGCCTTGCAGTCTGCATCCACTTTCGGTGCAGGTTGTAACACAGGGGCTTTAGAGGTGGAGTTGTAATGTATCATGGATTCGGGGCGCCAGGAATGATGAGTTTGCAGGGGAGCAAATTTGCATGCTAGACCGGCTTGTCCTTGGGCGCTGTAGGTGTTCATTGATCCTTTTTTCGCATGGTGACCGGGCTTTTGTTGCCTTTGTTGCCTTTGTTGTTGCCTTTGGCCCCGACAAACCCTTGGTGGAGCAGCCTTTCATCCTGAAGACAATGAGATGGGCCGGCATCTTCGAGATCTCAGGCTGTCTCTATCGAACTTGCTACTTGGTACCTGGTAGTGTCTGTGACAAGGAAATTTTGTTCCGGCCCCAATGGCACCAACACCCGTTTGATCCACTTGCACAAGAGGCAGACGCCATCGAGGACACCGAGTGAGCTGAGAGCCGGCCGGACCTCCACGAACAGGGATGGAAATGCAGATCTGAATATAGTTCATCTGAATTTGGACAAGACGATCAAGATATTCAAGGTAGATAGTCGACGCAGCAAGTCGGTTCAGGATAAGGGAAGACTGCTTTTGAGCATCATTGGAAGGGCTTATACCGATTTTGCAGCTCTGAGATACACAATGGAGGAAACCGTGCTTAGCATGAACCTTAGCTGCTTCCACAGTCAGGATCCTCTCCGAGCTGTCGCCTTCAATGTAAGGGACGGTCTCCAAATCAGTGACATATAATGTCACATGCTTAGCGGACCTCGCCTTGAACATTTTAAAAGCTTTCAACACCGAGTCCTGAGCCTCGACGACCACGTCTACAACTTCGCCTTTGTGAGCCTCTCCCTGGGCCCCAGAATGCCATGATAATTGACTCTCAATGTCCTCCTACTATGCTACACCATTATGACGACCATTGCAGCCCAGAACGGCTTCGGCCAGAACATGCTCGACATAGCAGACGTCGAAGACCTTGTCAAAGCCATCTTGTTCGAAGCCATCGGCCAGACGTTTGCCGTGGTGGGCATGGCTGTGGCAAAGTGGTCGCTGGGGCTCTTCTTGCTGCGTCTTGTCACCCAAACGTGGCACAAGGTAGTTATCTGGATTACGATGGGGAGTCTGATGGCGGCGTCCATCTCTGTCTGCTTTGTATTTTGGCTGCAGTGCTCTCCGCCGGCGTATCTGTACGACAGACGGATTCCAGGGGGTTATTGCTACATCAACGCTACGCCGGTGTATTTTACCTTGTGTAGTATGTGTGGGATACGCTGTGCGTAGGGTCAATTGAGTAGTATTTGTTGATGCTACGGAAAAGAGAACAAGGAAGAAAAGGTCCCAGACCTTCGGTCTTGGCCAAAGTGGCAGTCTGCACAGGAAAAGTGGGCCTTGGCCTCGCAACACCGAGTCTACAGCAACAAGCCCTTCTCTAGGGCCCAGATATCGAGAAAAATGAAATATGTAAGGGTGGCAACGACCCCCCTGGCGGATGGCAACGTGTATGAGGGTTATCTCCTTTACGTCTACCTTGCAAATAGTCCCCATCTAAGATTGCCTCTGAGTGAAGACCGCCCGACGCCTTCACTTTACGGACGCTAGTCGGCGTTCCTTCAAGCAGGAGCCATGTATCCCTGCGCATTAGCCAGCCACTTCGTGTTCTAGCCATGCCTTTACGCTCCATCCGACTTGCCCCTGACCGTTCCTGACTCCGCCACTCTCGCATTCACCGACGTCTGCTGCCTGCTCTGTACCAGCTGACATATTCAAAGTTCGTGGCCTCTGAGCCAAGAAGCAAATCAGTTCCCACATCGCCAGGAATCATACGACTAAACCCCCGATAGCTCCATTTTCCTTCCATGAAGTCGGAAGTTGATGCGAATGTAAGTCTTCCTTCTGAGTGGGTCTCTCAGCCCTTCCTCCTTTCCCCCTACTTACATTTTCAGCTCAATATGCTCGCCAGCTGAAGGAAGTAGGCCGAGGGCGGTGCGCCTTACAGCTGCTCCGTTTGCATAGTGCTATGGATCTATAGCCATTGAAGTTTGACGCCCCTCATCCCTTGAGGTTAGTATACGCCTGTTGGATTAATCCGCCAGGTGCCCCTACTGTTCCCTAGTACATGGGACGGCAAAATGGAAACTCGGGGCAACGGACAGGTAGTCTGCTACACACATTCTCGCCGTCTATAAGCACGTGATTTTTGAATTGTAGTAATATGGCAAAAGTGTCTTCTTCTGTTTTAAAAAAATGAACAAGTTCGTCTATGTCTAGAGTTGCAATTTTAATACAAAAGGTGGTTCTAGTGGGTTTGATAACGGGCTACTGGCACGCGCAAGGAGAAAAACGGAAGTCATGATCAGTTTTGGTTGCGGGCAAGTATAGCCGAACGGTCCTTGGACCCACTTCAGCTCAGGGTGATCCTCACTGCGCTCACCTTTTGCTCACCTTGTGAGACCAATACGGACTGAGCCAAAAATTTTGTCGGGTGTGACTATATAGGTAATTATGTGGACCGGTCAACCACACTTAAGGTACAACTGATAGAATTCCTGTTATTTCCGGCTTTTGTCCCTGCCATTCTGTACTATCGTCAATTGACACGAAAGCTCCCGACTCTTCTGGCTCCCTATACCACTTTTGGTGGACAGAGCGAACCATGTGTCGTACGAAAAGGGGGGCCGGGGGCGGAGGCTCGTACCATCAAGCACTGCGCCGCCTGCACACCCTGCCGAACCTGCATCTTTTCGTTGGTGTCTGAGACGTTGGTTCGAAAGATTTGAGCCTTCTTATTTTTGTCGTCTGTGAGTGTCTAAAGGTAAGTTGCGAATTCACCATTTGAAGAGGTCGTCATGCGGTCTCTTCAGGAGTTTTGGAAGGCCAAAGGTGAGCGAACGCAGCCGCCCCAGAATCACCACCACGATTAAGCGACCAATTCGGACCGTGGTGAGTCAGACCTAGCCCTCAACAAAATTGGGCAAAGAGGCATGGAAGAAACTACAAGCGATAACCGGGCAGCGAAAGGTATCGGGTCGGATGGCCATCGTCCACAGCATGGAAAGAACAGGTAGGTCTGTACATTCCATTGTTGGCCCGTCAATGTGATCAAAAGGCAAGAATGGATCGAGGTCTTCCGGGGGAAAGATCTAGCATGAAAACGAGGTTATGAATGCACGATCCTATCCCCTTCGAGCACTCTCCATCTTCTCATTCTCATCACCATCTTCGGCCATCATCAGAACCAACAGCAGCAAATTTTCACTTCAAAAACTGTCTTTCCAACCCTCAACCAACAACCACACATCAATCATACAGCCCTATCAACACCAACCAGAAACCACAACAATGCAATTCACCGCCATCTTCTTCGCCCTCGGCCTCGCCGTCGCCGTCTCAGCTGCGGATGCACCGGTTTTGAAGGACTGTCCGACAGTCAATGCTTGGTCCTGTGGTAATCAGAACGGGGCCCCGGGTCCTGATGGCATGATCTACATCTGCAGCCAGCTGAACAAGTGGGAGGCGTCACCGCAGAACCAGTGCGGCGGTCCTACTTGCTGCCGGCAAAAGACTTCGGAGGCTGCTCATTGCGTCTGCTAAACTCTCCACGGCGAACTATTGGCTGGTGGACAACGGCATCCTGGACTGTTGATGGGTGGGTAATCCCAACTCCCCATCTTGTCGCAGTACGTGTAGTGTTGGGACTGGAGACGCGAGTACCTGCAGTGGTTCGCCACCTATGTTTGAGCTCTGGGAGCAGCAATGTCAAGGGGGAAGGCGAGGAATGAATAGAAGGGGATAGGCGGGGTAAATGGTCTTTGACAGACTGGCGTCGACGATGAGTAGGAGAGAAAAAGGGTGCAGGGTGCCCGCATTGGAGTTCACTGGGAACACTGTTTTGTTCATGTTGTAGTTGCTGCAGGTCTCAACGAGGAAACAATACAGTCTTATGAATCGCAGAGTATCGCTATATGTAGTGCATTCACATAACGGATGTCTTCGCAACAAAAGCCCGGAAATGATTCATCTCCCGGCGACCTTTCATAACCTCAGGAACCTAGCATGACAAAGCAAGATGTTGAATCTCGACAGCAGCAGCAAGAAATAAAAAGATCCACACATATCATCATCACCCTCCAATGCCCCTTGACAACAACAACAACAACAACAACATCACCCATTCCTTTTCCACAAACGGCCCGGGTTCAAGGAGGTCCGCCTGGCCGGCTGTCCGAAGTGTCGAGCCATCGGTCGCCCTTATGCCGGACGTACTGTCGACCATAAACACAATAATAGTAACCACCCCTGTTACCCGCATTAGGTGAACACATGACACAAGGGCTGCTCCACGAGGTGCCGGTGCACTGGTTGAAGTTGTAGTTCCGCACCGTGTAGGCGGTCTGCGCCTGATTCTTCCACACGGCAAAGTAATCGCTCGCTTGACCTTGGCACTCGTAATTGTTACCCGTCTCGATCGACATCTCCACGGCAAATCCGCCCGAGGGTCCAACCACAAGATAATGATCGGTGTACCATGGTGAAAAGACTCAGGCCCAGCACAGAGGCTTAGTAGTGGTCCTGTTGGTTTTGAGAGAGGAGTGTGTACAAGAGACCACCTCCGGAAGAGGACTCGAGGACTGGAAGATCCGAAGGCGGAACAACGATAGCATACGAGCAGGAATAAATACAACCTCGGCGCATATAATGTTTCATGCTAGGTACCTCGCAACCCCAACATCTTCAAGATAAGATGATCCGCCGCAGGGCTGCCCGCTACATGCACCATCTCAAGGAAAGGTAACCGGCGAGTTTATGATACGAGGCAGTGCAACTCAATCCACCGCTCGTGATGCCCATTGCATACTACTACAAGTTAGACCGTACATCAGATATGCAGCCATTCTCTCAACACAGGTACTCTGAAGCGAGATCATAAGACTTCCAAGATTGGAAGGTACATCTTCCGAGGTCCGATTGGACACGCCATATGGTGGGTTGTTGAGGTGAGGAAGTAGACTGTTCGAATTTGCACCGATCACTGAGCGAGCCCTCCTGCAACAGGACTAGTAAAGCGACAGGACTATCGGGACACTTAAATCCACCGACTCCAGGTTTGCTTAATGTGGTATAGTTGGTTGTGGGTTGTTCGGGATAGTTGCAGTAAGCACTGTCAACCTTTGTTGCTGCTCACGGAGGCTTGTTGACTACATTTATGTTCACCACAGAACCACTGGAGACGCAGGGATGGTACGAGAGGCCAACAGCATCCATTATCTTGACACGTGCGGCAAAAAGGACAAAGTAAGTCATTACCGCAACTTGACAACCTTCTCAGCCCCTATCCCATCCAAACGCAAACCCTCTCCGTGCATCAGCCCGTGGATATAACATTCCCCAATCAAGGAAAAAGCTTTCTCTCCTTTGTCTTCTCCGCCATCTCCCTGGACCCCGTTTGCCTCTTCTGCCGCCCGAAAGATAAATGGGACAACCGCACCGTGAACAATAGCGGCAACGTCTCCGGGCTTTGTCTCATATGGCACCAGTCCGGCGTACCCTCTTGACGTACGGCAGTACCTTGCTCCATGTCCTAGCCTCAGCGAAAAGGCAGCGGCGGTCCTCCAGTACCTCCACATGTTTTCTTTGACCGCCTGATCCGAATTTCGGAGGAAATTGAAAAATGTCTGAATAGTCGGAACAAACAGCGCACTAGGCTCAAACTCCCATCGCTGACTAGTCCTAGCTACACCTGCCTCTGGGGCTAGATCCGCCGGTACAGTTGCTTCCGTCTCATAGTATGGATGCGCAGCATCGCCTATGGGGAGTCTAGCCTTGACTTCCGATATGGGTTCGCCGGTGGGGTAGGTAGGCATCTCATCGAGCTTTCTCAGAATTTCATTCTGTACCGTCCAGATATCGCTCTCCTTTAGTGTTTTGTCGCCAATCTCGGTTATGGTATCGATGACCGTCGCCGTAAGCTGCAGGGACGGTCGGTAACCTCCCGAGAAGCCTTCAGAGAGGCCTTCAGAAACTTGAGCAAAGAACCCCGTCTCAGAATCAAGACAAGCCTCAAATGGACCTTTGCTGCTTTGCCACGTAGAAATGGTTCGGGTGTGCATTCCATCTTCCGCAGTCCAGTTGGGAATCCAGGATGCAAACGACTCTGCACCTTTGCTGATACCGGCCCGATAAAGCATATCCAGTCCCTTGTCTCGCTTCACAAACTCTCTGGCGTATCGCATCACGACCGTCTCTAGGAAGGACTTGTAATCTGGGTCAAAGACGTCTTCCGACGTGTCAGACGCCAAACCCAGAAGTGCAAACAACTTATCTCGATCTAAGGAGGCTTGTGTATAAGAAAATCGTTGAAGGAGGGTCAAGAAGTCAAGTTTGACGTTGCCTTGTTGGTAGAGCCTTCTAATCCTTCCAAGGGCGAGAATGGCTGGCTCAGCTGAGGAGAATCCAGGGAGAGGTGATTGGAAGCCTCGCTGTACCACTTTCGATACGACAGAGAGGGTAACCCTTGAAGCTTCGTATAAAGTGTCCCAAAGAATCTCATCCGAGGTACCACAAATGATCCACAGATGACGAGATAGCACGATCTCCTGTGTGATCCAAGCACGTTTGAACCAAGGACGCTCAAGAAGACATGCTATCGCTCGCCAGACTCCAGTTGCGTCATCGTTTGGAGGAATACCCTCCTCTGGGAGCTTCCAGCTTCGCGGTGGGTAAGCAAGGTTTTGTGGCCACTCTTTCTCCTCGTTGACCACTAGATGATTTGCCCTGATTTGCAGCAGCGTTTGGATGGCGAGAGCACTGTCGTCCAGCTCATCACCGAGCCAACCCCATACACAGTGCGCAGACTGGAAGATCTCCCTCATCAGCCTGATCTGAGATGTCTTCTCATGGTGGTCGCTTTGATTGATGCAGATTGCATCAATCCAGATTGGCTGGGGAGCGTGAGAGCCGTTTGATCTGCCCGTGATTGATCGTATCCGTCGCAATACGGAATGGCATGATGCTGTGATCCAAATTGCACCTTCGGGGGTGGACAACCTATAGGGCTTTAGCTTGTCGCCCCAGGGGTACGACATTGCGCAATATTGGCCAGCAGAAGCCACCGACTTCGCAAATGTGATCTTCCCTTGCAGAGGGTCATCATCACAACCTGGATCAAGCTCTAGAAGTCGAATACCACGGTGAGACGCAAGGGGCTGGTACTGAAAATCCCCTTGCTTGGCTCCTTGGGAGCCTCTCAACAGGCTCTTGATCTTATCCTTGAGACTTGACTGCGAAGGAAGTGACAGAGACTGACGGTGCTTCTCTGTTCGAGACAGAGATGACAGAGAGAGACGGTGTTTCTCTGTTCGAGAGATAGATGACAGAGAGAGACGGTGCTTCTCTGTTCGAGGAACAGAATCCCGAAGCATAATGTGGTCGGATATACGGGGGTCTATCCTGCCTCGCAAATGGCCCAAAGGCTCAAGGTGCAGCCCGCCTCGGAGCTCAAAGGCATAAGGATCTACCAAAAGAGCTACAGACGGCTCGGTAGAGTGTGTGCGCGATACCACAGCCAGGACGGGGATAATGAGTTGGTCTTTTTGAAGACTTGTGTGGCCGAGCAAAGTGTGTTTCCGAAACTGGTTATGATTTGGAACTCGTTAGTGCACGTAAACTGGATGTTCCAAGTGCGGAAGGTAGAAAGGGTCAGACGGTGATTGAGTTGGAAACTTGGAAAAGGGTGGGAGTAGGAGAAAGGGCACCTACATGATTGCATTGGTTTGGGTGCATAAAGAATGTGCTGGTGCCCAGTTCACCATCAAGAGTGATGACATCCACGTGAAACTCATGGTAGCTGTTGTTCTTCGCTGGAGGAATTTCGGCGCCATTGGAAGCAAGGACCTTCCAGAAACTTTGAGAGGTATCCTGGATGGTAAATGCTGGGGTGTGCCCCTTCTCACATGAGGTTGACACAGGCTCGAGTCCGGCTCGTGTTCGGAGGTTACTGGTCCAATGGAGCTCGGGTACATACGACACACCCAGATGAATCTCAAACAGCCGTGATACCTGCAAATATGTCAGTGTTTATAACCGAGTAGGGGTAGAAACTCTTACATAGAGCTCCCCAAAGAACATCATCTCATCGTCGAGTGTGTTTCCTGGTGGACCAAACACCGCCCACCTGAATTGTTTATGCCTGGTGATCTCCAGAATTCCTGGTAATACCAAACTCGTCTTATCGCTCTTGCCAGTAGGCGTCAACTGATTGATGTTGCTGTAGAATTGGTGCTCGGGAACACGATAGTTCTCCTCGCTTGCGCCGACTACCTTGTCGAGATATCCCATCGGGACGAAGAGAGAGGGGCTCTGTTTGTTCCGGCGGCAAAGCTCCATGAGCAGAGCTTTCATGTCATCCACTTTGTTCCCTTCCCAACACTTGTTCATCATGGTCTGGGTAGCTTGGTCCTGCTCCAGATGGTCGAGGAAATCAGAAAGAAGTTCATCCACTCTTGGGCGGCTTCCCATTGTGTGCCCACCAAAGGCAATAGCGCACTTTGTAAAAGAGGCTTCAGCAGCGGTATCTAGTGAAACGATTAGTCTTCGTCGGTTGCAATTGTTGGACATCGATCGTACCAAACACAGCCCAAGATTCGGCAGGGTCAGAAAGTATTCCACGCCGGTCAAGAAGTTCTTCAATCTGCCTCGTATCGTTCTCCATCAGAATGTGGTGGAGTATCCAAACCATATCAGCATTGATATTTGAAAGCTTTACAATTTCCTCCACAACATCGACTGGCAAGCTCTTTCTCTGCTTGTCAGTCTGTGAGATGTAGATCTCAATCGTGTCGCCAGTTTCGAGTACTGTACCACGGCTACTTTCAGGTGCACCTTCGATTGTGGAATCGACTACGTCAATCTTCCAGCAGACTTCAAGCTTCTGAGCAGAGAATACGTTGACTTCTAACATCCGTCGAAGAAATCTGTTTCTTTCTTGAATTTCTTGGGGTATAATCCTGATTGTATGTCAGCAGTTTTCGATGTCTCCCATAGATGTAAGTTGCAGATAGAGGAGGGGTAACACTTGATAGGAAATAAGGTAAGCAGCAGTGATACTATGTAAAGAAGAAGGGACAGGGGATTGCGTCCTACCTCGCGATATACTCAACCTTGGATCTTACTATGTTTGTGAACTTGTCCAGAAATCCGATTGCGCCCACATGATCCAACATCAGGGTTGGCTGGGCATGAAGTGACAGGCACCTATCTCCAACACCAAGGGCTCCCAGAAAAGTCCTGAGTTTGAGGAATACCTCGTCGCTGAATGCTAGCAGGCCTACCTTCCCAGTGAAGCAATCACGTAAGTGCCGCCGGTCGCCGATGAACCACATATTCGTATCAAGTCCATTTGCAAGGCGGTCGAATGATCTTGTGCTGCTTTTGTCTCGAATCGGGAATATGTTTTGACTTCTAAGCTGCTGGGAAAGATCGAGCTCAGTCACATCGCTGCTAGAACTGAACGACCGTGCCAGATGCAAGAATAGACCGCTGATGTACGTCAGGCTGTCCTCCTCGGTGATCTGCAATAGTTCTTCAACGGCGGTGTCAGGATCGGCGAGGGGAATCTTGAGCTTCTCGTAGAAGAATCCATGCAAGCCCGGATAGTACTTTCGCAGGATTGGCGTCTTTTTGAGGCAGCGATCGCCGTTCCACTTGCAATCGCGCGTCGTGTACCAGGATCTCGCAGATTGGGTTTCATTAGTTGGGGGAACGTAGATCAACGCCTTGGTCTTAAAGATTTCCTGAACCTCGGCGAGTTCCCTTGCTCCTTCAAGGTCGATGTCCCGATACAACTCCGCTACCTCGCTTCTCGTAAAATGGATATCATCTCCTTCACTCAAGGTTTCCAGCCGTTCAATGAGCTTGCGCAGCTTGCTGCTCAAGGACGATATCATGCCGGCATGTACGACAACACCAAAGACTTGGAGGAAGTCCCACTCATCATTCTCAGGGTCGGGTATGTCGAGAAAAGGTCGAAAGAAGGGGGCGCTGTCTTTTTTGATTCGCTTTCTTGACAACACGGTCTGTCCAAGCTGAGTATCTCCTTTCAGTTGCCCAGATCTATCATAGAAACAGCCGACGCGCATTTTTGACAACGTGCGCAAGATTTCCTGTCTTGACAGGTCAAACAGCGTTCTCTCGGTAGCAGTGGACTCCCCAGGGTGTGGAACGAAGCTGGGAAGAATCCATCGTCCGTAATATTGCCAGTTCTCTTTCAGTAGAATGAGAACAATCGTCGAGGAGAAGGCGGTAATGACATGATAGAATTCGTTGGTCATGTTGAATGCGCCATTGCGCCGCCCGTAAAAGTTATAGTGTGCCAAGCGTGGTACATCACTGAGCTCATGACACTCCAAGAGCCACGATAAAAACTCTTTTCTCCTGTTAGGAAGAGCGCTGTGTTGTTCGTAGTATCTTTGATTCAAGAAAGGAATATGACATGTGCTGTTGGTGGCGACAATATCGTCCATGACCAGTCGTTGTAACCCGGAACTTTCGACGTATAACTGGGATCCTCTTCGAATGTCGCCATCCTCCGTCACAAACCAGAGATCGTGTTTGTTTGGATTCTTCCATCCTGCACGATACATATAGGTTATGTGCTCAATGAATCTGTCGATGAGGCCAGCATCCTGGTTTGTTACGTTGAGGTGGAAATCGGCCAGAGCTTCACAGATTGTGTTGGCGCTCATCTCCTTCACACCCAACATACCCAACAAGACACGATGGGAGCTGTCCTCCGCCACGTTGGGGTCAACCTCAACGATATCTAGCCCTGAAGGTATCTTTATAGGCAGACCGTCCGCAGAATACCCGTCATCGATGCGATTGAAAACGACTGTGTGGTTTAAGGTGGAAGTCCATGCGCCGTCACGGAGCAAGACTAAAGGTAAGGGCTTGACATCATCCAGGAACTCTGGGTTCGAGCTCAGAATTGAGGAAAGTTGTTTGGCGAGAAGCGAATGCCATCTCATATCCTTCCGCTGATATTCGTCCGGATACATCGATATCTGCGCACTGAGGAATGCGAGATACTCGACGTTTGACAATACTTGTACACCGAGCTGTGTGAGCAGGGGTAGTTGATCTGGATGATAACGGTGGTGGAGCAGGTGTCCTGCTGAGGTCGAATCAAAACTGAGCATGGCAAGCGGCAACCCGGTCGCTGGATCTCGGAGTTCTAGGGGAACATATTTTAGGCCACTAGGCACCTTCAGGTCCCCGTAGACTGATTCCAGAACAGGTTCTTTGGAAATGACCTCCAACGTGGCTGCCTCCAAACCTGTGAAGAAATCTTGCATTTCTGGCCTCGAAGACGGAAGGAATGCTGACCAAGAATATTGAAGTGGTGTGTTTCTGAGAGGAGTCAGGGCTTGTTGGAAGATGGCTGGGAGCGAGTCTCGGAGTGCCTTGTTCCAAGCTGAAGTTTCCATGATAGCTTCTCGGCTGGCATTCAGCACAAGATCCGCATTGAGAAGAAACTGGCCCGGAAATCCGTCAGTATAAACCATCTCCAATTCGAGGAGTATTGGAGCAAGGCGCATACCTTGAATCCGTAGTCTCGTATTGGGAGAAAGGAGTAGACGGCTTGTGTGGGGTACTGTCTTCCTTCGGGTCCCGTTCCTCCAAGGGGAAAGGCCAGGGTGATTTCCGATTCACTAATGCCAGGGCGTTTGGGATCATGGGGAAGGTTTTCACAAGTGTGTTGAAACACAAGGAACTCTTCATTCGTCTGGTTTTGGTGAAGAACCACCACGCTATGAGTGTTCTTGTCGTCCAAAGATTGACTCTTGCCCAAGGACGTGACGTAATTGGGCATATCACTTGTTTCCACCAGGATATCGATTCTTTTGATCCTTCGTAAAAACAGAAGTATCCGAGAATCCATTCCCTGAAGCTCCTGCACAAGATCTCCAATGTCGAATTCTTCAAGCAGCTCAAACTGAATATCGGTACCCTGGATGGCTGGGTCGGGAGAATCAACCCACAGAGGGACCAAAGTACCCAGCGGCGCAGTCTTGTCAAACTTGAACGAGTAGTGTCCTGAGCGGATCCAGACGACTCCGGCCGCTTTGAACACCGATTTGAAGCCTACGCCCTTTTCACCGATGACTCCAGTTTTCTTGGTTGATCCGGTCTTGGTACTTCTTCCCACTCCGCAAATTGCCTCGACATTACGTTTGGAAAAGCCGCGCTCGTTGCAAGAAAGTCGGAGGGTTCGGCCTTTGCAGGAGAGGGACAGCGCCGGGATAACGTCAGGGTCATACTCGTTATCATCGGCATTCTGTATGAGTTCCAGGAGAAAGTGAGTCGGCTTGCGATACAGCTCCGAGATTCTTCCAGCGCAGGTGTTAGTTGTCGGACGTGTAGAGGCAATGCAAAGGTACAGTACAGTGATAGTGCATTCTCAAACACCTCGCCTCCCACCCCAAGCAAGCCATTGAGTCTCGGGATATCCAGAATGTGCTGCCTCGCTTCCTCGAAGCTTTCCGGAAATTCGGAAGCCATATTTGAGCACTGTAGTGTGCATTGGATGTCGGGTGATACTTGTCATCGAATGACGCCGAGCGACCAGCTGAATATAAGTCTGCCACAACGACACGACGAATCGCCCTGGAGATGCGGGGTTGATGGAATTCCGCCTAGCCAATTCTGCGCCTCTGCGAGTCTGCAGCTGCGGAGACGAACAGAAAAAGGCATGTTCGGTTGGAGGGCTGCGGCAGTGCAGAACCTGGATTCTCGTTTTGGGAATAGTTTCTAACCGTTTGCAGTGGAGGAATAATGAATAAAGCATCAGCAAAAAAGAGACGCCATTTCGAAGTAGAGATTGTAAAAGATTTGCGTGCCTGGAATTGACAATGTGTTGGAATGTCGGGCATCAACTGCAACGAAATGAGAGCCGGCAGGAAGCAATTGAAGTGGGAGGATGCTGGGCTGCTTCGGAAAGTTAATTACTGCACTAACAAATTTCATCGTAATTCCCCCCACTTCATAATATATCGTGATCGGCCACCCACTGGTGAAAGACCTCCCCAACACGCCGCAGGGCGCGCTGGTGCCACGACCAGGACGCGTCTAGAGATCGCGGTTTTCTTCGGGCAGCCACAAACTTCAGAATTGAAGAGATGGAAATAAAAAATACCGCCAGAATCGGAGAGAAATGACAAAAGTTCTTCAATGAAAACGTAGAAAAAGAAAACCCGGCAAAAAAGGCAGCTCGTCTCACCCGTCGATGTCACGACCTGCCCGAAAACTCAGGGCGTCCCCTTGGTTTTTGCAAGTCACCGCAGCTGTCAGTGACCCCTTGACTTGCTCAGCCATTGCTGGCCATTTTTTTTTTTTTGGGTGCCCCGAAGGGCAAAAGTAACCCTTGGGGGACCTTGCTTATGAAGGATCACGGTTGGTGGTTGAGTCCACCTGGAAATGGGAAGGCGGTCTCAGCTGCTTGTGAGACAAGTGAGACACGAAGCAGGGTTGATAGGGGGTTCGGTTATCTTATCGCTTTTAGTATCTTATCATCAGTTATCTTATCTAATAAACTCCTCACCTATCCAATCATTATACTACACTAACTCAGGATCATCAACCCTTTCATGACACTGACAAAAAAAAATTTCATTCCATTCCATTAGACTGGATTATTTCTACTTACGTATCCCACAATACTGATCTTTCATCTTGTTGAAGACAAGATGGATGCATCAAATAATGCACCCATCGACCCCTGGGAGATGCTGGGTGTAATTGTATCTACGAATACAGTAGGCATCCGCGGCTGCCTGCGTCTTCAGATGCGCTAGCCCCACAGTTTCACAGGGGCATCAAGTCTCACCACCACATTAAAAGCAGCATGAGATCTCACCACCACTTCCCAAGGCCAACATCATCGTCAAGCTCAACGCCACATTTTCTTCAGCTCACCAATCATCATGGATATCAACGGGATTCCCACAGAGGTTCTCAGCCTCATCCTCGGCTACCTCCTCGTCCCCGAGGGCGAACAACACGCCAAAAGAGGCACCACGCAAGACTTTCAAGACCTCCGCGCAGCTCGCCTGGTCTGTCAACAATGGAACCAGCTTGCCTCGCGACACATGTTTCGCACCTTGGCCCTGCTGCACCACCCTGATCACGACTCGGAATTTGAAAAATGGACTGAGATGACCTCCAGCCCCATGATCCAAGAAATCACCCAGCGCGTCGAGATCTACAGCGGCCCGCACCATTTTGGTAGTGTTGCTGAGATGAGTGAGTGGTCCCATGAGGAACACTGGGACGAGTTTACGGCCGCCGTGGACCGGATTGCGGAACTCCCCAACCTCAGCGCTGTCCACATCCGCTTCTCTGACAAATGCATTGGCGACCCCGACGGCACAAACTGGCCGGACGAAGAAGCGGAGGAACCAGAGGCACGTCTGGAGATTCTTAACGCAGTCTTTGATGCCATCGATAAGCGGAAAACCAAGATCGAGGCACGGAAAAACGACAGCAAGGCTTCCTACAGCACCATCACCTCCTTGACAATCGAGAATCTCCAAAATAAGCCGATTCCCGAGTTCATTTCCTCTGACGTCTTCCAATCCGTTCTCCAAGACATCACAGAACTCCGACTTTTGGTGACTAACGAGTACAACGAACACGGGCCGGACCATGACCTGTACCTCCCCGAGCGCTGCGATTTTGAGCCCTGGCTTCAGACCAAGTTCCTCCCCTGCTTCGCCGACCGCCTCACCTCGCTGCATCTGGCCTTCGGCGAAAACTGGGGTGTGGCTCCCGGCTACTTCGACGGCAAAGGACTCCTCTTCCCCCGCCTCAAAAGCCTCACACTTGGCGAATTCGTCATTGGCCACCACGACCAGTTCGACTGGGTCCTGGCGCACACAACCCTCGAAACCCTCCGGCTGCACGACTGCGTAATAGCCTCCTACCTCACCTTCCAGGAGGACCAAGGCAGCACCGCCAACGACCGAAAGCAGCTGTCGTTATGGGGTATCAGAACGCACGATTGGCACAGGTATCCTGCGTGGGCATTTGGTCAAGGCGAAACCAATGCCACCTTCCGCTTTGACGGCACGTGGGAGCAGGTTTTCGACAAGATCCGTACCAGCCTTCCAAAGCTCGCTGACTTCCGCATGGAGAACAGCAGTCACCGCTATGGCCCGCATTTCAACTCGACAGAGGAGATGCGGTGCTCGTTGACATCCTTGCGATACATCGTTCTTGATACAGGCCTGCTCCCGAGCCCGTGGATCAAGGCAGATAACTATACTGGAGCTCTGAGTTTCGGCAACGATGACCCAGAAATTCTACCAGTTGAAGAACGGGCCGAACCTTGGCACCGTAGACCCGGCTGTGAGTTGAATCGAGCACAGGATACGCTCAAAGGAGATAAGAGGGCATTTGATGAGCTGGTGAGCACTGTGGAGCGGAGACGCCGGGGGCGACTGTGAACAACTAGCTCGTTCTTGTGCCTGTTGCGTTGAGATGGAGAAAATGGAGAGGGGTATCTTGATTTCAAGAGCGAATTAGGGGGAGGCTGCAATGGGCGTTAGGGCTGTCCCTATGTATAGCTGTGATTGACACTCGAGGTTGAAGCGGTATTGAGATGAAGGCAACTGATTCGCCCTATTGATTTGACTCTTCTGCGACTATGTTCGTAAAGGGCGCTGGTTATGAACGCCGGTATCTGTCGGAATTCTTATCCCAGCAGTTATTGGTGGGTCGTGTGTATGGAAAGAGAGATGGCCACTGTTGACTCCCATCATAGGCTGCTCCGAGTGCTCATGATAATAAGAAGGCAATTGATATTCGAGCACTAGTTATTTTTTTTTCGTGCACTAGTCATGGAATTTATGTGTATCCGTGAGTGTCGTGTGTGTGTATATATGTGTGTGTATATGTATATATATGTGTGTATATGTATATATGTGTGTGGTGTATGTGTATATGGAATCTGGGCATTAGTGCATCAATAACTAAGGACTAGTGCACGAATATCAATTGCCAATAAGAATCATTTCAATTGTTCTGCCGAGCAACGGGATGCCGCGACCCTCATCTAATCCCCCGTACTATCCATCCAGTCCTCGACACGCAGAGCATACGACCGCGCGGATCTGCCATGGACGTCTTTATAATCCCACATTCTGGATTTCGAGGAGGGGGATGCGGTTGTAACAGCAAGCAGCGTGATCACATCAGGATGTCGCCTCCATGCTGCCATGTGAAGAGGGGTAAAGCCATCGGTTCCAACCACATCCAGCTTAATAGAGTCAAAGGAAAGTAGAGCATGAACCGTCTCGGTATGTCCTTGCCAGCAGGCATAATGAAGTGCCGTGAAACCATCAATATCTGCCTTGTTAATGAAATGAAACTTATCCCGACTCTCATCTTTGATTATTTTCCAGATGACATCTGCATGACCATGCCAAGCCGCGTAGTGAATAAACGAGAATGGGGAAGATGGGGCTTTCTTGTCTTTGGTGAAGTATCCAGGAGCAATCTTCTTGTACTCCTCGTATTTCTATTGTGTACTCCACCCTGAAGTGAAGGTCCTATCGAGATTCAACATTGCTTTATTGTCCGAGAAATCAGCCGGTGGGAAGCTGAACGCAAAGAACGTCCGCCTAGATATCTCTTCGGCCGCTTCCTCCTGTGTGAGGCGAATGACTAAAGGGTTGTAGCCGCGCTCATGAAATTCGACAGCAGCAAACAGCGAGATTTGAGTTTCTCTCACTTTTCGTGGAATCCAACGTAGTTGCTTCCAAAAACTATTAGAGAGTGGAGTAGCGTCACATAAACGTTTCGACGCATCTGTGTTGACGCGGCGGAGGAACAGCTGCACAGTGTTTCTGGTTTCTATCGCGAAGGGTCCATGCCCCTGCTTCATAGCCCACCCGAAGGATATTGCAACAAGATCGTCTAGAGAGTATTGTGTGTGTGTGTATAGAGAGAGAAAGGGGGATGGCCTTGTATGATAATGCCATACTGCCTCCTAATCTGGGTATTAGACTATTAGTGCATGAATAAAAAATGACTACTTGAACGAATATCAATTGGCCAATTCGCACTCGTACCTAAAATCGCAGGCGTGCACTGACCACCTTAAGACAAGTATGATATCCAGACCCTTCACCGGCACCCTTCAACATCATCCACCACAAAAAGATCATCACATTCGGCACATTGTTCATTCTTCTATTGTTCGCATACACCGGTCGCAATCATGAGCTAGCAGTCATCGACCATCTTCGGGAATATGTCTTTCCCACCCACGACAGACAGTCCCTTGCAGCTTTTCGGCA
Organism: Podospora australis; assembly: GCA_033296905.1. Taxonomy (NCBI): domain Eukaryota; kingdom Fungi; phylum Ascomycota; class Sordariomycetes; order Sordariales; family Podosporaceae; genus Podospora; species Podospora australis. The sequence goes on from MU864597.1 coordinate 17,540, forward strand.
CGTCGTATGTGGTCGCGACATCACATGTCGTGACTACTATTACTCGAATATGCTCATCAATGTCGCCGCTCTCTACGACAAGCACTACATTTTCTACAGCAAGGACCATGGCAGTTTCATCTATCCCCCAGAATTCCACATTCGATGGGATTCAGAATGAGTAAGATTCCACACCCTCCCTTCCTGACCATTTGTCTCTAAGCTCTAACGTTTTTCCAGAATTCTTTCGTGGTTACAAAATGCCCCAGATGAGGACATGTCTCCCCATCAAAGTTGAGCGGAACCGGTGTTGAGGGAACAACGCCGGCATCGGTATTTGGGGGGAAACATGTTTAGGAGGTCAAGATGGGTGAATAATGGGGACTAAGGGTGTGATCTTTCCGATTAGACGTCTGTTAATAAACCCTTTACACCTGCAAATTTCTACTGGAATGTATTAACTATTGAATACCACGAATACTTCTTGAACTTGAATGCGTCTACCTTTTGTATATACACCTATAGTATTTATTTAAATGCGTATAAGGCCGAGTGGCAAGCATGTAGCGGAAAAGATTATGCCTCCCAAGAAAGATTAGTCCCCATTATTCACACAGCTTGCTCCTTCTGCAAAGCCTGTTTGCCCAGACGGGACGAGAAGGTGTGATTACCGGCGACGACTGTCACTGCGACTGTGTTGCCGTGACTGCTGATAACCTGCGGCCTGCCCGCCAGCCGTCAGGCTCTCCCCAACTTCTGGGTCCTGGGGGCGCAACGAGAGCCACATAAGGCTGCGAGGTTTCATCAACCATTTCTTTCTTTCTTTTTGTAACTTTTGCTCACTCAGCATCTCAGAAATCACCTCACATCCAGGACGGTCCACGTGCAGAGAGGCAAATAAGCCCTCCCCATAATTTCCGACACGACTGCAGATCGGGCCATCGCGGCGCTATTGTGGCCCTGTCAGAACCCAAAATTGTCATCGCTTGGAATTGCAACTTCCTTTTTGATGCTCTCCACATACTCTCTGGAGCGGAATGTCTTATCGACTGCCTTCGTTTTTTTCTTTTCCATTTCTTCTGCTCAGCGAGAAGATTTCTGTCGAGAGCCCATTTCGACACGGAAAGACAACGATGGCGCGATGCAACCCCTCAGGTCAGCAGAGTGCGGATTCGTCCAAGTCCCCGAGTCTGGCGGGTCCCAAGAAATCGTTAGCGTCTGACAGGCCTTTCTTCCTTGTCACAGCTTGGCTCCCACTCATCCCCGACTGGCCAGCGCTCTAATTTGACCATCAAGTTGCTCCGCGCAGACGGCATCCGCCAGGGATCTGCCCGTGGAAGGATTCGATCTTTTCGACGTTCTTCATTGTTCGCGGCCCCTTTGACGGATCACCCGCTACGGTGGATCTCAAGTCACCGATAGATATCTTGATCGGTACCAGCTCTCCGGTATTTGCCTTTGAGCTACCACTACCCCGGATTCCACATAACTTTTTAATCCCATCCTGAATGACCTGGACTTTTCACACTTCTGTTCTCTTCGTCTATTGACCACCCTGACGGTTTGTGCCCGAAATGGTGACGTGACTGCGACAGTTGAGGCATGGAGTGGACTGAACGGGGCGCGAAGCTGTTTGCCTGTTCGGTGGTGATGGTTCTTTTCGCTGCCGTCGCTGTCTTGTCTCGTTTTATCTCACGACGGTATATTCACCGCGTGTGGGGGTTGACCGATTGGTGTATTGTCTTCACATTATTGTTTTCTATCGCCAACACAGTCGGGGTTGGCCTTCGTCAGTCCACCTCACTTCCGTCCTTCCTCAAGTCGATCCCACCCGCTGACACTTACCAGACATTTCTCACGGCCTCGGTCACCACGTAGCAAACCTGAGCCGATACGAGCTCCAACAATGCATGAAGATGATGTGGGCAAACATAATCATCGGCAGCACCAGTCTCATCTTCACCAAACTTTCCGTTCTCCTGCTATTCCTCGACGTCTTCGTCTTGCCCAAATCTCGAAAGGCGACCTACATCATCATCGGCATCGTCACCGCATACGGCACCTACCTCATTCTCTCCAACATCTTCTTTTGTACCCCCGTGAACGCTTTCTGGGATTGGAGCATCCGACCTCGAAAATGCCTCACTGATACCTCGAAATACTTTGTCGACGCCGCCTGCAATATCGCTCTCGATTTCATCATCTTTTGCCTCCCCATTCCGGTCGTTAGATCCATAACACTGCCCTGGCGACAGAAGCTTTGGCTTTACGTTGCCTTTGCTCTTGGTCTTTTGTATGCCGTCCTTTCTCCTTTCTCAAGTCTCAACCCACCCTCCCCTATGACTGACATGGTCTACCTATAGCGTGTGTATAGTATCCGTCACGCGACTTTATTTTCTCTACGTCTCCATCACCTCTTCCGATAAGACCTTTGTTGGAGTACACGTCGCCTACTGGTCCACCATTGAGATGAACGTCGCCATCGTCATCGCCTGCATCCCCACACTCAAGCCGCTGGTCACCAAGATGTGTCCTCGGCTTTTGGTATCGACGCACCACGATTCAACACCGAGTTTCTCAGACGGCTCCCCATTTCCACATACTGCTCCACCCACGATATCATCGGCAAGGCCGCGGCGGCTTGGCGATTCCGAAGTGGCAGACGATTGACGATCTTTTTCCTTTTTCAGTTTGCGTTTCATTTGGAGGATTTCTTTTTGTGGTAGGGTGCACTGGGAAAGTTGCGAAATGGGTTAGGGACCAACAATTGGATTATATTGGCGGATTGCGGATTGTTTTGGTTTTTTTTTGGGTTAGGAGGACAGCACTCACGGCATTCGAGGGAAATAATACCACGGGTTTTGGACATTTTATTATTATTATTGCGGCATCAGGACAAGGGCGGTTATCAGACCAGACAACAGGATATACAGTCGGGTACACACCAACATCATTAGACACGCAGCTATCTCAGCTTTACAACATCCCAATTCGCATCACACGCATTCGGAGAATGGAGAGGGTCGGCTGGTCATTCATCAACCATGGCGACGAAACAATGACTAACCATGTCCCAGAGGTCTTGACCGGCAATCAAAGTATCTACTCAATACCCGGGCTCTTCACACAAGATACTACTTGAGCATACCTGTCACGGCACCAAGTCGTGATGGTATGACAAGATATGCGGCGACTCCGGTGCAGCCTCTCGACTGCACATGGATCTACTTTTCCCCACCAGTGTAATGGTTACAAGGTGTCGTCTTGTGCCATTACAATACCCGCCCGCCAACGCACGCATGTTCACCTCCATGCGGCTGGTGCGAGGACAGGAGTTGAGTGCTACTGGTAAACTTGAACAATGATAGGGCGAGTAGGTAGGTAACTAGGTAGCTCCACAAAGTCCGTTTTACTACTGGTTCTAGGCCGCAAGAAAGAATGGGGATCAAAAGGCTCTCTTTCCTTCACAGCCATCACCGCCTCTGACACAGTCTGTCCGAGTCGTGGTTGATCTACCATCTTGTCGTTGCGGCGCTCGCCGATCACTCTACTTTGGTGTTCTTTTTTTCTTTCCCTTGCACAGGCTTGCCCTATCTTTTCTCTTTGGGTACTATCACTCGCTCTGCATGTTATTCTTTCTCATTGCTTTACTCTCTTTACCTTCCAAATTCTCGGTATACAGAACGCACCGTATCAGGTGCAATGAGGCGAGCGACCGAAGAGCTTCTGCTCGTGACGATTATGAAGTCCGAGTCAAGGAGCATGTTTGCCAACGAGAATAATGACAGCAGCAGATTTGGATATTCAGGGGGGATCCCAAGGAGTGGAAAGCAAATATGGAGCCGTCGTAATGGGCAACCACCTCATACGACTCCACTTCAATGGTTTATGTACAAGTTCTTAGTTCATCACAGCTACGGCATAAGGAGCTTATCAAGAGTTATTACCTAGTAGTCTTAGTTAGAGTAAGTACAAACGTTTGAAAGTCAATTTGAAATTGTACTATGAGTTTTACTCTCCCCCGTTAGGAGGACTTTTCGACAACAGCAAAAATGGCCCCGACGGTAACTCAAGCCCCCGCGCTATTGGTTTGAAGCTTGTAGTACTCATCTCCCTTCCTCCGCTCATCCTCGATGATCTCCTGGACCGACTTAGACCCCAGGCCATCACCGTGGTACTTCTCGGCCAGCTCGATGCAGCGCAGATTAGCGGCGAGCTTGTTCATGGTCTCCATCCACTCCTCGGTCTTTTCGCTGTCGAATACAATACCACCGCCGGCTTGGAGGTATGCGGTCTTGTCCTTGACCAGCATGGTGCGGATTGCGATGCAAGTATCCATCTGGCCTTCGTCCAGTGTGGCAGTCTTGGCATCCTGGTTATAGCGGACCACATCATATGCGAACCAGCCCGCTGCACCAGCGTAGATACCTCGCTTCTCCTTCTCGAGATCGTAGATCAGCTCCATGGCCTTGATCTTGGGGGCGCCGGAAACGGTGCCGGCGGGGAAGATGGACCGCATCGCATCCCAGCGAGTGCACTCTGGCCGCAGGAGACCGGATACCTCGGATGTCAAGTGCTGCACGTGACTGAAGCGGTCAATACGCATGAGGCGGTCTACTTTGACGGTAGAGGGGTGGCAGACGCGGTTGACGTCGTTGCGAGCGAGGTCGACCAGCATGACGTGTTCTGCACGATCCTTGGTGCTATTTTGGAGAACCGCAGCCAGCTCATCGTCCTCAGCGGGATTAGCGCCGCGACGGATGGTGCCTGCGATGGCGTGGTTGATAATCTTGGGGCGAGATTTGGCTTCCGCGGTGGAGTATCCGAAGCGCGCATCCTCAGGGAGATCGGCGTAGCCGTCGGTCTTCATCAGACACTCGGGGGAGGCGCCGATGATGTGGAAGTCGGAACAAGAGAGGAAGAAGAGATAGGGAGAGGGGTTGAGGGTGCGCAGAGTGCGGTAGATGTTGAAGGGGTGGAGGCTGGTACTCCTCGAGAACCGCTGGGAGGGGACGGCTTGAATGATGTCGCCCTTGACGATGTGGCTCTTGAGGTTGTCGACAAAGCCCTCGTAACCGTGGCGGCCGACGTTGGAGGAGTACTGTTGCTCACCAATCGGCTTGCTGGGGCTGACTGGCGGCATGGGGATCTCGGCTGACTGAATCAGGGCGAGCGTAGAGTGAATCTTGGCCGCGGCCTCGTCGTATGTGGATTGAAAGTCGCCATCGACGGTCTCAGGAAGTTTGACGTGGGTCACGATCGTGAACGTCTGGAAGAAGTGATCAAACGCCACGAGGGTATCGTAGAGCATGAATAGAGCCTCGGGGATGTGCAGGTTATCCTTGAGCGGCCTTGCTGTCTTGGGCTCGAAGTACTTGATGCAGTCATATGAAATGTAGCCGACGGCACCTCCGGTTAGGCTGGGGAGTTTCAAGGAGGGGATGCTGAGCACACGGTCTTGACCAAGCGTGGTCTCAAGAGCGCGGAGGGGATCACCGACATCTTCGTAGCCGGGGCCGGTTGCCAGTACTTTCCTGGGGTCTGCGCTCGGGTGTCAGAGTTGAAATGTACATGACAACAATGCAGGGACCTTACTGGCTCCGATAAAACTGTACCGTCCAATGGTCTCTGTGCTGCCCGTGACGCTTTCAAGGAGAAACGAGTACTCGGTGGTTGCACTGTGCAAAGCAGAGTCGCCAATCGGGTCAATCGATAATTCCACAAGGCAGACAACCAGAATAAGAGTCCCGTACCCACCCGTTAGACAGTTTAAGGTAGATGGCTGATGGCGTCACCAAGTCAGAGGGCACAGAAATGCAAACTGGCAACAGTGTTGGTCGTGGGGTGGCTTGGCACGACTGCTCAAATAAGGCACGGGCCTCGGCGGCGGAAGGTTTAATGTCAACTTTTGGCGGGGAAGCCATTTTCAAGTCTTGATAAAATTGTCAAAAAAAGAAAAAAAAAAGACCCAAGGTTCCAGGGGCCGGGGTGGTGTCAATTGGGTGTACACGTGTGTAGTGAGCGATTGAGTGAAGTGGACTTGTGTCGACAACAGCCACAGCAGGCGGACAAAGCTGGCAAGATTAAGTTTTGGAGTTTGCCAATTGACATCCGACTTCGGGTGACTCATGGTGAGGTGGGGTCGACGGGAATGTGGGGTCTGTTCCGCAGCACAAGATCAAATCATCCAAGAGATCAGAATGACAATAACCCTAACCCTGTTTTCAATGTGAAGGGATCACGGTGTAAGTGGTTCAACACATACACTCTTTCCCGTAACAGAGGATTAGGTACCTTGGGCTGCCAGTGTGCTCCGTCATGAGCTCACCTTGTCCACTTCTGTGATCGAGCGATATTCTCATTTCTTCTATTTCTTCTGGTGAAGTCTCACCCAAACCTGTTGAATGGCCCTCTAGCCGGCTCGAAACACTGTATTGTACTGGTTGAGCCAATTAATCCTCCAAGAGGTTCGTCTTTTGTCCAGATAAGCTCGTGTGCATTATATTTCTGGGCGTTCCTAGAAAGATACCATGAGGATTTCGGGCGAATTGTGTTACTCTCCACAACTGGAACCGAGGAAGTGAACTGAGAAAACAAACCTTCCAATTATATCGCACGGTACGCAGCAACTGCGCGTGACTGGTTCAACCTCAAAACCAGTGCGCACAGATATTGGTTGCCCATACTCCTACTTCCAAGGGTTGGCTCATTTGTGCATTGTCGGGTGCACTCCGAGATACTTGTTATCAGGTGGAAAAAGAGAGAAGCAGTGGCGTTAGACGGTGGGCCATGGGATCAGGTAGGTCAAGATGGACTGTTCAGGCACCTGGTTTGAACTTGTGTAGGTAGATATGAAGTCCCACGGAACTTTTTACATGATGTTGGGATGCTGAATTCTACCCACTAACTACCTAGAGATATCTTGACTCCAATTCCGTGCCCGTTAACTATGACATGTATTTTGCCATGTACTAACAGTTTCTGTGGCATTGACTGGGCAATACACTCCCAAAAAACTCTAGAGGATTTTAGCCCATTGTAAGTGGACGTAGAGATACCGGTGCATCATACCATTCCACCAAGTTCTGGTTCAACATTCTTCGCCCAAGGTAATCAAAGTTTTGAAGTGGCTCATGCATGGATGCATGAGGGTACTTTCATGTACACGACCAAGCGGGATGTTGAGCGACTACCTTTGCTCTTAAGCCACATCCACCAAACCATCGCGACTGGCATCCTGTGGTTATCTTTCTCAGTATCCACCTTGCAACAGCCCTGTGGCTCCCAAATAACCCATGAGCGCCTCAAACCGAGCTTGAACCCAAAAATCAACTGTCTGCCATGTGGTAATACCTTCTAGATTATCGGTCCTGTCCAAGCTCTCTAGCCGCTATATAAGAGGTGTGGTGCCCGCAAACTCGAACGAGGAAAGTTGCCCAAGGAACCACCCACCTTCACTGCTTACAACTGCGAAAAACTCGAGATTGCTCTACCTGTGTGACACCACCGAATATATACTCTGATTTATTTCATCTTATATTTCGTCAGGATCTGTAATAGGTTACGTAGAGACTTCTTCCAGTTATTGCAGGTGATACCGCGTCAATTGCAGGACGTCCAATCCTTGAAGTGAGCATTGCAAAGTGCACACTTCCAATCCTTCGACTAGAATCCATTAGCATCGGTCACAGGTATACTTCCTTCGTGCAACCCATCATAAGCCTTTATCGAGTCGAACGTTGACTCGTTTTCCACCAGATTCCACACACCATGTATCGTCAATATCAAGTCCAAGACCCGAACCATGACTGCCCACTGTGCAACCAGAGGGTGCAGGAGCCCATGCGCCGAACACACCCTCTTCCATCCTTTCGCCTGCCCGAGCCGAACAAGTTCACCAGGCGCAATTACGACACATGGTCACCCTTCATGCAGGCAAAGCTGCGTGTTGACGGTGAAGCCATGGGTGGCACAAACGAGTGCAAGTTCTGGTACATTTACGGGTACACGACTGAAGATGTCCAAGAAGAAATTGCCTGGTGGTTCAGGTTGGACAAGATGCTAGATTTCCCACCCCCGTGATCCACAACTGCTCATGGGATTGCTGGAGGAAATGTTTCTAGAGCGCACACCTTCCAAAGGCGAATCTGAAGAAGAAAGGGGTGTCCAGGTCGGGGACCACTTGACGGAGTCGGCCCACGCCAGGGCGCAACGGCGTTCACGGAGTCCGCAGGCTTCTACCAGACAGATGCCACCCCCGCGGATATCTCGAGGTTGGGTGCCCAGGAGAGTCACTTATTCCGGCAACAGCGAACGAGTCAGTGGACTGATAAGCAGAATGGGATCCTGCAGTCGGCACAAGTTGAGGCTTACAACCGTGGCTATGATTTCCGGGGGCTGAAGCTACCACCCCTACTCCCTAGCGCAATACTCAGTGTGACAAGGGGAGAATCTCGGCTTGGAACAGGTAGTTCAATTCAGTTTAATAATCTGGTATGGCCTCAAGGTCCTTGCCTCCTTAAGATCTG
>MU864598.1:0-25891 GCA_033296905.1 Podospora australis
CTTGAGTTCGCTCACGCGTTAAAATAGTTGTAGAGGGACCGCATATCCCATAGGGATCGAGGCAAAGCCTCTCACGGTGTAAGAACAATAATAATTTTATATGCTGATGCCTGGCCTACCACGTAATGGGAATGGGCCACCTGATTGGTTATTACCTGCACAAACATGGATGCAATCCAATGTGTCACTTCTGCGTGCATGGAGACCGAACCCCGCCGCATACCTCCCTAGATCGTTCCCGTCGTTGACAGTCAATTGTTGGGGCACAGGAAGATGATCCCAGATCATGGAACTGTACAAACACTCTCGGCTGCAGCAAGATTCTCATATCCGACTGATCAAAATCAATTCCTGGCCGTCCGCTTTTGCTTCCATCTTGGACAATGCTCGCCCTCTTTCACTCGAGCTGATCGAAGTCGATCTTTTCCACAACGATGGCTTCCAAGCGCTCTCCTACACCTGGGGCGATCTCACCAATCGAGTACCCATTACAATCGACAACCAAACCCTGACCATCACCCCAAACCTCCTCGATTTCTTGAAGCGTCTGCGAGAACACGGTCGACGGACCAGGCGCGCGTCGTACTATTGGGCCGACCAGATATGCAACCAAACCGACATCCCCGAGCGCAACCGACAGGTCGCCCTAATGGCTTCCATATACCAAAAGAGCTCGAGAACCCTGGTCTGGCTGGGGGAACCGGGCAAGGATGGTGCACACGATAGTGCACTCGACTTGCTTCGGCGGATTGATATCATAGGAATTGGGCAAGACGAGTCTCTTCGGTCTGCGCTGCCGAAGGCTGTGAAAGTCGTTGATTTTGATGTGGATAGCCGGACAAAACCGCAGCTTCTTGATCTGATGAACATGGTTTGGTTAGTAGTTGATGGAACACTTGATCGTCTATTAGCTGACTGTCTGCTGTAGGTTCACTCGGGCCTGGATCATTCAGGAAGTCGCCGTCGCAAAAGACTACAGCGTCCGCATCGGCGGTGACGTTTTGCGATGGGAATCGCTCGATCTTGCCATTCTTGCCCTCGCGGCCATTGAAGAACGCGAGCGATCCACATTAACCGGGTCACCCATACTCCGGACACCTGCTGCTGCAACGATCCGACACATACAATACTGCAAGAAACGTTGGATAGGAAGGAAGGCTCTAAGCTCGGATGGCGACTTTCTTCAAGTCCTTGCCCGTCTCAGCCCGATAATGAACTGGCGCATGCCCAGTACCATGAGCCGACTGGTGATGGATGCCACTTCGAGTTTCTCTGCGAGTAGTCCCTTTCAGTACCACCCTTCCCCGTTGTCGGTGGGGCGAGTGCTGGTAGTGCGTGGCAAGATCATTGATACACTTGATGTTGTCTTGACGGATCACGAGTTTCCCAGAGGTTCCGCTGATTCTTCGGCGTTGATTCAGTCGCTGGATCGACCTGCCATTCTTGGTCTGGTCCAGCGCCTATGGCGGAATATACGAATTGGTTATGGAATGGCTAGCATTGACCCTGAAACACTGTACCGCCGTGCTGTCAAGGTCCTGCTGTGTTACGACAAATGGGTAGACGGACCTTCCGAGGAGTGGGATCGCAGCCTTGATGTTTCGCTGCGGATGTTCGGCACACAACATTCCGACCAAACCACTGCGGGAACCACCGATACTCCCACCTTCCCTGCAACTTTGAGGTCCAAGATGAACAGGAAGTCGATACGCTCTGTTTACATATCGCGAAACAAGCGTTTGTTCGGCCTGGCTCCCCCATTGGCCCGAACTGGCGATATTGTTTATGTGCTTTATGGGTCTAGAACACCCATCATTCTCCGCCACTCTGAATCCCCAGGGCGTCTTCACGTTATGGGACAGTCTTATCTTGAGGATTGGATGCACGGCAATAACATCTCGTGGACAGAGAACGAAGCTGATTCATTTGAGTTGGACTGAATTGATCTATCTGAACCGTACACCAGCGCCATTGCTTGGAGACCTGGGGAACAATGGTCATGGTTTTCCCATATTTGTGTACCATTAGCATGAAGACATCAGTAACTATCCATGCATCAGACCATAATTCTTTTTCTCTTGGAATGCTCTCTATGGAACTGCTATCCAGGTATAGAATACTTGAAGGACCGGAGAGTTTATTCCGGTGTTTGCGCTGCCTCTCCTTCAGCCGCTTCCGCAGGATCTGCAACTATTCGGACATGGACTACCATCTCCACCACTGATGTCGGTACACCTCGCAAAGGTAACACGAGCATTATGATGATGAACCTGCGCGGAAAGTTCTAGACATACATTGAACAAGCGAGTGGTGTTTCTCCGCGGTCAGCACCTGGCAGTCGGATGATGGCTGGATGGCAGGAATGGCAAAAGTTCAGCGTGGCGCTTCCCCGGCACCGTCATCTTCACCAAACACGGGTTCAAGGAGTCTGATCTCATCAGGCGTTGATTTACGAGGGTGAGGGCAGGTCATGTCAGGTATAAAGACTGCTTTGCACCCGCCGTTTGGTAACCTCTTATTCCCTGGTCTTGTAAGATCAAAAAGACCCAGTTTTTGGCATCGATTGATGCATCACGGTCACGGTCGCAAAGAAAATAGACCCACCCAGAAAGAAAGAAATAATGACACTATCCCTACCCACCTCTTCTTGTTCCCTTCTCCCGGTTAGTGTCAATGTCATTTCCCTCAGGCTGCTTCCCATCCTTCTCCTGCTGTTCTCACTGTTCACGGAAAACGCAAAAGCACAAAGTGTAAGCTTCCTCTGCGCATCATCAAACGCAACACCATCAACCTCGAGCGGGGCAGACCCGAAGTTGATTGCTGAGGGGGGGTGCAGGATGTATGGGACTTGCAAACCTACCCGTCGACAATTGCAAGTGCCAGTGGAAAAAAGAAAGGGATCACTCACATGCCCGAGTGCAGCCTTTGGGTGTTACTCTGTGGTGGAAACGGGGGGATTGTATTGTCTTGATCTGAGCACGTTTGATTTTGTCACGGAGGAGGGGACTTGTGGGAATATTTTGACCGGGGTTATGGTTCAGTGCAGTGGTGGGAACTCCGGGGCTGGGGCTGGTGCAGATTCGGGGAATGATGCAGGTGGGAACGGAAGTGGAAATGGAAATTCAAATAGGAATGGGAATAGAGGCAAGAAGAATCTGGCTGGGAAGGTGGCGTGTGTGAATGGATTATGGCAGGTGGGGTGATTTTCTTTTGGGTGACTGTGGTGGGAGGTAATTTGCTTTGAGGGGATCACGATAAGGGACAGTGACATCGTTAGGCGGTGGATTTGGCAAAGAAAGATTCAAGGACTTGCAGACCATTAGGGCAACCACGTCAGGGCTTCACATTGTGGTGCAGTTCAGTGAACAAGTGTTAAGGTCAAAGGATAGGCACAACTCTCACAAAAAGCATGATGTCAACTCACAAGAGCACGCTGAAAAAAGAAGAGTGTTGATCATCGCTTGTCATTTCTCTATGAGCGAGTAAAGCCCCAGTCTCATAACATCCCATCATCATTAGCCACGTGAAATTCCTCCAAGATCATGAACTCATTTCCGAACTTCAAGCCGAAGACATGACGTGAGCCAGAGACCAGTTAAACTACCGCCATTACATACGAGAAAATGTTCCCGACGCAAAAGAAACCCATTCCGCTGATGCTCCTGGGTCCCTGTGCAATGTGCATTCGCTGTTGTCACAAGCACAATTCCCAAGCAACCTGAACGTCCAGAACACAAAAACCATCAAACGAACCCGTATGTTCACCCCACAGCCACTGCAGACAAAAAGAAATGTGAATATGACCCGGGAGGGTTAAACCTCACCGGGAACAGCCACAGCTGCATCATCGAGCTCCATATCGTCGACCTCCTGCTTGATAGCAAGGAGAGCCTCCTCGTCCTCCTTCTTGATGAAAAGGTTCTCACCAGCCTCGATGGCGATCTGGTCAAGGCGCTTATGGTCCTCGCTCAGCTGAGCAGCGGTGGTCTCGTCGGCAACAGGGTCGGGCGAGCTGTCGTCGGCGGCGTCCTTGGCGATAACTGCAACTGCAGCGGACTTGGCCGGGCGACCACGGCGAGTTTTCTTGGGAGGAGAGCCACCATCCTCACCATCGGCCTTGGCAGGAGTCGCCTTGGGCTTGCGAGGAGCGCGAGCACGCTTGGTCGGGGTAGGAGTGGCGATGGCGTCAGGGTCACCGCTGGCCTCGTCAATACCGGCGGCGACGGCACCGCGCTTGTTGGGGGTGGCAGCCGCAGTCTTGGTAGCGGTCTTAGCGGCGGGCTTGGGAGCCGCGGGGCCACCGCCGTTCTCCTCGTTGCGGGCGGCGATCTTCTTCTTGATTACGGCCCAGGCGTTGGAGACGGAGCGGTGGTTGGTGAGACCTAGACGGACAGCCATGGCGGGGAAATCGAGCTGTTTGGTGTTGAAGGTCAGCTTGTGACGAGGGAAAGGCAGAGGTGATGGAGTGATAAGACTTACGTTGGTCATGCCGTCGGAATGGATCATGGCAGCGATAATGATGTTTTGTTCGCGGGGAGTGAAGATGCCAGCGCCGGCGGACTTATCCTCTCCCTTGTCGGACATGATGACGATATTGATGAGATGTATCTGAAGAGACTTTGTTGAATGTTAGATTCCATGGTCAAGAAAGTTTCAAGGGTGTGAGTAATGAATGTCTGAAGACTAGGTATGGGAGCATGATGACTGGAAAGTGAACTGCCAATCTCAACCAGCGCTTGCCAAGTTGAAACGAAAGGCTGACAAGTGAGGCCAGTCATGAAAACAAAATGAGACATGTGAAGGGAGGGGTACTGAATGCGCGATGATGGGCGAAGTATTTGATACGACCGCCCAACGATGAAACTTGGCAAATGGTCATGGCGAGGGAAATGCATACTCGAGTCCGCGAGCGACTCGCGAGAATTGAAGTTTGAACAAGGAAATGTCGAGCCGCTTGAAAATCTGCGCATTCGACTCGGTCGGAGTAGAGCAAAGGAGGACGCTGATGCGATGATGGAGTTGATGAAAGGAATAGAGAAACTTACCAAAAGTCAAAGTAAGAATGTCAATCGTAGAATGACAACCGTGGACTGTATAGTGTTGAGTGGAAGAGAACAAGGTAGCTGTGCGGTAGAGAAGAGAGGTTGTTGTCAGTCGAATGCCACGAGTTGCTGTGAGAGTTGTTTGGAGAAAGGATTGGAGAGAAGGGTAAGAATTTGAAAGTAGAAGTAGAGGGCGGAAAAGCCAGCCATGCTCTTGACAGTGCGTACCAGTGATTCGATTCCGATTTCAGAGAGGTGATGGTTGTGAAATGTTTGGGTGAAGAAGGGAAAGCTGAAGGCAAGCCAGAGAAGAGTTGGGTGATGAAGATGTGAAACGCGGAAAGGTGGAAAGGTGAAAGGTGAAATCAAACGCGCGATTCAAACGCGCGATGTAAACGAAGGGCAATAAGGTCGCCGATGGCCTCAGTAGGTAGGGTAGGGTAAGTGAATAAAGTGAAATCGCACACAATGGAAATGTTGTTGTGTTAGGTGAAAATGAAAAGAAGAACGTCTCCAAAATACAGAGCGTGATTGTTTGTGCGTGAGGCAGAGCGAAGGGTGTTCACCGGAAGCCTCTTCTGCTGGTGGGCACGAACGATGCAGGGGACGTGAAACTGAGTCTCAAGCTCATGTTTCCGCGGTGGTTCCCGAGTCTTGGAACTTGGGGAGGGTGAGGGTATTCGTGCCGAGCGGCGCCAAGGACTCGGAAATACCTCGACTTCTAGGATACGAGATGTGCTGAATGACACAGAAGGCGATGAATATGATGTGTTTACTTACATGCTTGAAGGTCTCTTGTGGTGATACCCTTCTAGTTGCAGAACTTGACTCGGTATAGAGGTCGCAGGAAGAAGGTCCAGGAGACTCGTGAAAGGTGATGAAGGAAGAAAGAAAGTATGCCCCGAAAATGTTGTGTTAGGAAACGATTTGTACTCGTGGGTTTGGGTCTACAAGGGCAGCTGGTTTGATTTAGGGCACGTAAAAAACGCGCCGGCGTCAACAATGAAAATGCGTATGGTATGCCAATAGCACGATGATGTAAAGCAAAACTAACGGGAGCCAACAATGGTGGGAGAATTGTTTACCTCTGTACAGGGGTTGGAACACTGTTCAAACTTTGTATGCTATGCATTTCTTGGGCTTCTTGGGCATGGGCTACCAGACAATAGTCGAACAATGCTGAGACAATAAGTATGAGAGAACTGTTGGAAAGCGATTTTCATGAGGGTCAATATCACGGTGAAATGTTACAACTTCTTAAACTCCCCTTGTGAGTACGCAGAGTCGAGCAGTGGGTATGGGCGTTGAACCATTGTTCGTTCAAATGCAATGAAGAAAACGGTGCAGATGTTCGTATTATATCTCCCATGCTGAGAGTACCGAGACAATGTGTCTTATCCGCTTCATGAGGTCCGTGTCTTCGACATTTGAGCGAGAACTTAGCAACCGTGACACTTTCGGTGTCGGTGCTCGGGAGTAGACAGTCAACTAAAACATTTGGAGAGAAAACATTTGTTGTCCCCAGCATCGCCCGCGGCCACTCAAAGATCGTAAACTGTGAGAAGTAAATAGCCAAAGAAAGAGAACCATATTCAACAGCTATGTCTTTGGATCAAAGACACGTCTATCGCCTCTAGAACCCCGGTCCAAAAACCTTCTACTATGATTGTATATCCCATCCATCTATTCCCTCTTCAACCGCCCCTCTACGCAACCCCCAGGAACGCCTGGTGCCCTCCAAACTTTCACCAGCTCCAGACCAGCAGCCTCAAAAATCTTCCTGAACCCAAGCTCCGTCCTCTCCTTGCCACCCATGGTCATGACACACTGATCCATCACCGCGGCCGCAAAGTCAGCTTCTCCAACTTTTTGCGGCAACACCATATCACATATTAGCACCCTCGAGTTGCTATCCATGGCACTCGCCACATTCTTGAGGATATGAGTAGCTACCGGGTCGTTGTAGTCGTGCATGATCATTCTCATGAAATATGCCTTGGCTCCTGTTCCTTCATGTCAGTCCCCTTATACCCCGAAAAGGGTGAAAGATAACATACCCTTAATCGTCTCCGGCGTCAAGAAATCATGCGCCTCAACTCTCACCCCCTCCGGCAAAACCCCATTCGTCCTTGCGAGCTCCGCGACCTCGGGCATTTCTTGCAAAACCGTATTCTTGGGTGACAACTCTTTATGCGCGGCCAAGATCTGCGACAGAACCTTCCCATGCCCACCACCTACATCCACCAGCTCTACCACCCCCTTCTCGTTGTTCCCCGGGGAGTTGGCCAGTACAGAAAAGTCAAAGTGCCCCGTCGTCGGGATAGCGACATCGATCCCCAGCATTCCTCTCTGGAACTGGGCCAGATCTTCCGGTTTTGAGGCAATGATCTGGAAGACGTGGGTGCCTTCCTGTTTGCTAGACCAAGTAAACGGGTTGTGAAGCGGGTCAGCAGGCTCCTGTGCGGAGGTGAGTTGGTCGTGGGCGACGAAGTACTCGTCCAGGTTGTACGCTTTCTTGAACCAAAAGTCGTAGAGGGTGGCGAAGAAGTCACCCGCTGGGGTACCGGGGGTGATGCGGTAGGCTAGGGAGGTTTTGGTGTGGTGGTAGTAGAGGACGTTGGCGTCGGGTTGGGAGAGGAAGCTGGTTCCTACTAGGATGCGAGAGATTCTTTCTGTTTGTAACAAATCAGCTTTGGGGGTCTGAAATTGAACGAAAGAAAGCGGGAGGGCATACCAAGGAGAGATTCTTGAGCACCGGTCGCCTTGGAAAGGTCCTCGATGGAGATCCCGCCAGTCTCAGGGATGGCGTCAAAGATCTTGAGTCTCATAAAGGTGCGGATGGCGAGAGCCTCTGCGAGCTGTTTGGATACATACTTGTTAGCACTGTGTGGCACGAAGAAGTACAAACAAACAACGGAACAAACGAACATTAAGAGCGAGGTAATTTGGAGACATCTCGGGCGTAATCAGAGCACGTTGCAATTCCTTTGCCTTGCTGATGATGTTGGCTCTGCCGAGATACGCATCGAGAGATGGCGAGGCATCATATGCGTTTGCAGCTTCCGTGAGCTGTTTTACGAGGTCGTCGACCTCTTGTTTTGAAGGGAGAGCCATGATTGCAGTGGAAGGATTTGAGAGTGTTATCACGAAAACAAGAAGAGCGGTCACTGTAGGAACATTCGAGTTTCTAACGAGGGAGTTGGCGAATATATAGAGCCAACAGACTCAATATTTTGCCATGGAGTTAACGACCTCGGACCCCGCTTCGGGAAGAGGTGGTCGGGGATCATGAATGAGGGCTTCAAGGGGAGACTGCGTGGGGTAGCAAGAGCGAGACATGCAGTGATACTAATTACACCCTCATGAAAGTCCTTTTGCCGTGGACCATCCAATTCAATTTTATTTTACGATCATCTTCCATAATCTCAGGACACCTCCTTGACATCAAAACAAGCTCTCGAAGATTGTTTCTCGATTGCGACAGGTGATTCCCAACCGTCTGGCTCGTCGACTCGGAGTCCTCACATCTCTCCGGTAGCATTCGAGTCCCAGGAGTTCTTCCACCTCACCCCGCATTGGTTGCAGATATCATGCTGCCCTGCGGCGTAGCAGTCGATAATGCCCACTTGTTTTCCCCCTAGCGTGTCTCTTCTTGATGAAACTCCGAACACCTGCAGAGCTTAGACCGAGGTCCCATTTCCCATTGGCCGAATGCGACCAGAACATGCTCACCCTAGACCCAACAAAGGAAGAATCCCAAGATTTGGGTAACTGGGTGGGGTCTCGTACTGAGCGTCCAAAGGACCCAGGCTTCGCTCCAATTGCTCACTGGACGACAAGAGATGCAAGTAAGGGCATTGTCTCGCCGCCCGGGCCGTAGGGGCCAGCACCAGCACCTCGCTTCCACCCTTTGGACCGCCCGTCTGTTTGTCTCAGATGCGTGAATTGTTTTTAAACCGAAGGATTCCCTATGTTTTTCGTCATTTCGGGTAGCTTCTCTTTCTTCCCCATTTCTGCGCCATTTAGTCGAACAAAATGCCAACCGACGACAAGAATAGGACGCCAACCCCACCTTTAGGGGTTGCAGACAAGGAAAAGAAAGTGGACGTTGGGAAAGGAAGCCCTATCAACGATCAAGCATTAGCAGAGCTCAATGCTGGGACCCACCCCGACGACAGATATGACGAGCCCGGCATTGCGCCTTCAATTGCCGAGAGTACAACCACAGGCACGGGAACAACCAGCGATGGCCACATTGAACCCGACAACTGGACCGATGATGAGGGATACGCCGAGTCGACTTCCACTCGTTATTTGTCGTCGATCGCATCTGATATTCGGAGGGGAGTCGAGGAGAATGGTCGGGTGTATGCCGCCTACGGGATACACAAGCCTTGGCTGCCCATTGATGATGAAGAGGTACTCCATGCTTTCTCTCCATCCTCAAACTCACGATTCTTCGACCTCGTATCTCTTTCTCTCGCATCGCCTACCCTTTCTCTCCCTCCTCTTTCCTTTTCAGTGATGCTAACCGACATGTCTGCGTAACAGCTAGACCGAAACGACCTTCAACACTACAAATTTACCCTCCTCATGAACAACAACCTCTACATCGCCCCCATACCTCCCTCTCCGCAAAAGATTCTCGATCTCGGCACCGGCTCCGGAATTTGGGCCATCGACATCGCCGACCAGTTCCCCTCTGCCTCGGTAATAGGCGTTGACATAGCCGCCACGCAACCCGACGTAGTCCCCTCCAACCTAGTGTTCGAGATTGACGACATAGAGAACGACTGGCTTTGGGGATCCAACACATTCGACTTTATCCATGCCCGCGAGCTCATTATGGCCATCCGCGACTGGCCCCGTTTATTCTCTCAAGCATACAACGCCCTCAAACCCGGAGGGTGGATCCAGCTCGGCGCTTCGGTCCCAGAGTTCCAGGCCGACGATGGCACATTACCGGCAGATTCAGCATATATCGAGACGGGGGAGATTTTCTTCGAGATGTCGGCCAAGATTGGCGTGAGCGGAAAAGAGCCGAAGAAATGGGTGCAGTACCTGCAGGAAGCGGGCTATGAGGAGATTACGCAAAAGATTTTCAAGATCCCAACGAACCCGTGGCCAAAAGATGAGCGACTGAAAAAGATTGGGGCATTGGAATTGACACACTATCGGGATGGGATCATGAATGTTTTTGCACGGGGGTACACACAGATCCTGGGAGGAGACGAGACGTACTTCCAGGTGCTGATGGCAAGGGCGAGGAATGAGATTATGAATCGGGATATGCATAGCTGGGTGCCTTTGTGGGTGTTCTTCTTTCCCTCGACTTTGCTGTTCAGATGGATGAGTTGCTGACGCGATGCTAGCTATGTCGTTTATGCAAAGAAACCTGGCACTTTGCAGTGAATTCGATATGTTTATTATTCATAGCGTGGCGCAAAAGTTGGGGGGCTTTTGTCTTTTTCATTTCAGGTCATTGCCTCTCGGAGCGATACCCATCACCGTTGGATATCAGTGGTTTGCGTAGCCTACTACCTCTCTTCCATCGATCAAGGGGGCAGGCCGTTAAGATTTATCAAGAAGTTTAGGAGATTATAAGACCATTTTGGGCGAGGATGACAGGAGTTGCGGACCTCGGTGTGACGGTGTTGATGTTGGAGTGGAATATAGGGACTGAAGAAAGAAATGCCACCCAGAAGCTAGACTCGTCTTCCGGAGCAAACCATTTGTCAAGAAACCAAAAGAACTGATCCACTGAGGGTTGCAAAAAGAAAACGTTGAAATGCCAGCTGTATTTTAGTGAAATCACTCTGGCCAGGTCCCTTGCAGGGGTATGGATGTCATGGAGATCCCCTCACGTTTAATCGATTTTGATCGCTCGGTTATCTTATCACAGCTTGGCACTTACACCTCTTGTGGCACGGGCATTCCAAAAAAACAAGGGTCGTCGAAACAAAGAAATCTGGACCTGACCGAATTCTTCAAAGATTTCGCCGTCCAATAAAGTTCGATCTTCAATTTTATCTTTGTCCGAGACAATCATATGTGGGAGCGCCAAAAAGGGCGGAAGGGGCAAAGAAAAGAGCCAACGCGGGGGCGGCGGTCAGCGATAAGCCACCATTCCTGCCCAATCAGCAATCCCTGACACGGAGAGAACGCGCCGCATGGGTCTGGAAATTGTGGGTCTGGGGGAAATTTTCAGATTTTTTTTCTTGAAAGCACACCTGGCACAAAAACCCATGTGAATTTGCTTTCTCACTCCTCTCCCAACAAAACTCCCCACTCCACCGCTCTCTCTTTTGGGTTCTTTTCCTGTTTTGCTTGTGATTGTGTCGTTTTTTCGTCTCGTTTTCTAGACTATAGAATTATAGAGTTAAAGCTTTCGCTCTCTATTGCTCCACATATTCACTCTCTTGAATAATTTTTAGAAACAAGAACTTGGGTGCTCTTATTTCTTCATTTTTCTTAATCCGCGCCCGACCGTCGATCTTTTGAAGCAATCATCATCACCAAAAAAAAAAATAATAAAAGAGAAAAAGAAACACATTTTCGCAGCAACAATGGGCCTCACCGAGTTCACCAAGTTTGGGGATCTTCCCGCTGAGCTCCGTCTCATGATTTGGAATATGGCAATCCGCCCCGCCAACGAGCCCGCCGCGCACGTCTTCACCGTCTTCAACACCGAGTCAGAAGAGGAACAACAGGCCAACGCATTACAATCGCTCATTCCAGGATCATCACAATGCGGTCTAGCTGCTCCCCGGTCATCTTCCGGCATATCTTCATGGAGAGATGGCAACCCATCGGCATACATGGTTGACGCCGGCCTCTGGACCGCCTGCCACGAAAGTCGTTATGAGATGGAGCGCACTTACAAGCAGTCCGAGTGGAGATCCAGCCAGAATGTTTACGACAGCCCCTGCACCTCCATTATCCGGGCTGGCGGCCCCACCGACAAGGAAGAGATGCACATCACCGTCCGCCCCACTACGGACCTCTTCATCCTGCGGCCCTTTCGTGGGGAGACCATCGACTGGGCGAACCTCGGCAGCAAGATCCCTTTCTTTCGACGGTTGATCGAAGCCAACTTCGAGGCGGAGCACATCGCTTTAGAGTACGATCCATCATGGATGGAAGGCGCTCCTGAGCCGAGAGAGGAGGAAGAGACCAGCGAGGGCAGCGAGGAGACCACTACCACTGGGTCCGACTTTTTGCAGAGGAGCAAGGGAATGTTCAACTGCGCGGCGAGGGCATGTTCCGACCAGGTTCCCTGGGCAATGGAGATGTGGTTCGTCGACAAGAGCTTCTCTCGCAGCGATCTTTCTGACAAGGCCAAACAAGACGGGTTCAAGTGGCGACAACAGTTCCGTGGCAACGGGTGCACATACGTCGAGATGTATTCTTCCGACGTCAAGACCAAGTATGAGGGGTCGATTTGGGATTTTGTGGATGAGTTGGAGACCGGGTTGGAGGAGCACTTTGACAAGGTGTATGCTTCAAATACACAGGAGCACCCTTCTGGCAGGAATTTGCCGGTGGCGCCACAGGTGCATGTTTTGGCTTGCTTAGTGGACGGGCAATAGATCTGCTTTTGGGGAACATGCAAAATAGAGCTGGGATGGATAGAGCACAAGGATCATTTCGTCGATTTTAGAGGATAGATCACAAGACTCTGGGGCGGGACGATTCACGACAACGATACACCAGGAGCGGAAGACTCTTTAGACATAGAGCAGCGGGAGCGGGAGGTTTTGTTTTTTTCACTAATGGGCATAGAGCTGGGCTTTAAAATAGATGGCTTTCAGTTTTCGCCATAATTCATCTTCATAAATACTATTTCCCACTTGCCTGTTTCTCTCGTCGAATCTCTATCTACCTCAGTCTTGATGCCCTTGATATCTTCATTTCAATCCAGTACTCTAACCCTTCAATTCTCGAACAGCATGCCCAAAACAGTTAGCGTCAATGGCGCCCCACAGATGCTTCTCTGTCCGCTGTCGCCTGTCAGACGGAGAAAAAGATTGCCGCAGACTCGTCTTTACTTTTTTTTTTGTGCACTTTCAAGTCAAAAATAAGCCCATTTTTCAGTCGACGCGCCTTTCATCACCACATCTTTAGAGATACTTTATCGGTACATTACTGAAAGCCTCACAAAGTTCCTCGAGTTCTTACCTAGATAGAGAACCACCAAGAGATGCGGTTGTGGATACCTCAGCCCTGTGGGGCAGCCCTGTGATGCCTGTCATTGAACCTCCACTCCGACAACTTGCAGATCTTCAAACCTCGTTCCCCTTTTTTCCCAGGTTACACAGAAAAAGCCCTTCCCATCGACACACGTCGCGACGAACTCGTGTTTCCTTCAAAACTGGAGTGGCTTGTTCTCGAAACGCGTTTGCTAGCATTCCATCTCCCTGCTGGTCCAATGCAGGCGGCGAGAAAGGCGAGGAGGAGGTCAGACGTACAGATATCCCAGACGAAGACAGAAGCATTCAATGGCAAGGTCCTCCTTCGGCTGTTTCGATGATGACAGAACAACACGGGAAATGAACCCCTGTCGACGAAGATGGAGGGTGACTCCTACCCTGACCTCTGGCTCTCCCCACAAACGAGCCGCAAAGCTTGACATTATTTCTTCAGCTCCCCCCTTTCTTGGCTTCCATTCTTATTCTTCCCACTCGAGTGTTCTTTTCCTCCCAGTCTTTTGGGATATTTCTGTACTATACCCTTTTGAACACAGAACTTTACGTTAATATTAATCTTTATTTTCTTGGTACCATGTCCAACCCTTCAACATGTCTCAGCGACGTACAACACGACCATGGTGTGTCCGATCCTGCCATCCACTACAACGGCTGTCTCCGAACTCCAAAACGCGCCAGATTCTATGCAAGTCTACCAACGGAATCTCAACAGCAGATTACGCGCGTCAATAACAAGACATCTGGACTTCGACATCGTCTCGAAACCAGTGAGCACGACTCGACCGCGGGTGCTTGTCTGTCGACCTTTAAAGATGCATTGACACAATGGCGTGCACCAACGGGACGCCCTCACGGTTTCCACACCCACAACCAGTCCACTCATTCCCGATCATGGGCTTCGACGCGATCATTTGGCTTTGCCCCGCCTGACGACATCGTCAATGACCACATCAAGGCACCGGTCATGTACCTTCAAAACGGTCATCCCGTTGACACACCTAGGATCTCCAGTACCTTTCCCCAACAAAAGGTGACCATGGCTGACCTCCTGTCGAAAGACGAGACAAGAAACCCCATCATGCAACCATGCGAAGAGGGCACCATCAGATATTTTCATCTCCCGGCAAACAACATGATTTGGGTAGAAGAGGTACTGGCCCGGTACTATCACGAAGATCGCCCAGAGTCGGACAATTTCTTTCTCAAAGCCAAGTCCAGAAGACCCAAGACGAAAACGGAATTGCTGCTTCGACCCGAGCTCTGGCAGGGACAGCAAAACTTTGACGCCGACGCCGAAGTTCATGCCCGGCACATGCGGCCTTTCTTTTCTGCCATCTCAAAGGACTCTGACGATGGACCAGGCAACCTCGCTCTCTTCATGCCGTATCTTCATTGGGAAACTGATCGAGGAAGAGCCAAGTCTGCTGAAATTGTGAAACAGGTTGGCGAAAGCAAGAATTCGATTGCTGAAGTCATTGAGCAGGCCAAGCAACAACAGCAGAATCAACACCCGCAACACCACCGGTTTGCGAACACTCACACTGACGAAACCCTTGTTTCTCCATGGCCACCGCAGCCAGCAACTCTGACCCCTGGTGATTCCGTCAGCAGGAAGAAGGCGCTCGGCAACTTACTTCGCTCCGCTGCAGCGCTGCTGGAAGCAATGGACGCCCATGCCGAGGAGATGTTGATGAAGAAATACCTGCATGCTCAACCGCCGTTGCATCCCCGGCGCACTCTCGACCAAGCATATTACGGCGCATTGAGAAGTACACGGGCAAGAGACAGGGATCAAGTCGTCTATCGGGGAACAACCCCAGAGCCCCATGATTGCGTCGGCATGGAGGTGTGCCCCCAATGCAAAGAGGATGTACGCAAGACGCCACGGCTTGTTATGGTTGACCAACTTTGGATGTGGATTCTGGACGGGAGTAAGTTCCCCTACATTGAACCATATCTTTGGACACCACTGACAATGTGACAGACACAGTCATCACCAGTTTTCCCCGACGATGGGGCCGTAACCGCCCTGATCCGACTGCCATCCACAAATCCCTACGCAGCCGTCTGAACTTCTCACGACCTGGGGAGATATCCTCTGCCTACGACATCGCTTTGGTCATCATCGATGAGTGTTCCCGTGTCTTCTTCGACAGAGCCAAGATCCATCAGCGGCAGCCCAACTTGACCGAATTATTCACCAGCGCCATCCGTGATTTAACCTACAAGCAGACCGCGGCCTTTGACCAGTTCCTCATCTACACCCACCTGGCCTCACGAGACTACAAGCAGCAGAAGTACTCCTCATCGGATAACTCGAACCAAAACCACCTGCTCAACATCAACCCCGAGGGAGAGCTGCTAAAGGAAGCAAAGGATATCATCGATGAGCTGCATATCATGATGCGCATCAAGGAACAACAGCAACATGTCATGGGCTTGTTTGCCAAGCACATCCGGCACCAAGCAGCGCAAAACCGCACCATTGCCAGATCTGATACACTGTTACTTGACCACAGCTCCCGAATATCAGAGCTTCAAGGTCTCCTCCAAAACGCACAACTGACGTCGGCCGCACTCAAAGATCTGTTGACACTGAAGCAGCAGCAAGCATCCGTCATCGAAGCCCGGGAGGCCGTCAAACAAGCCCAGCTTACTCTGAAGCAAGGGCAGAGCATCATGATCTTCACCATTGTTACTATCATCTTTCTTCCGCTGTCGTTCTTCGTCGGTCTGTTCGGGATGAACGCCATCGAAATCAACGACGGCCTGTTACACCTCTCCAAGGAATTCAAGCTCATGTTCCCCATCTCCGCTGGTATAATCTTGATCTCCTTTCTCTTTGCATTTTCCCGAAGTGTACTCACCAACTCCCCCGTGATGCTGGTCCGGAGCATTGCATCTTTCCTCTGGAACACGGGAGTCACCTGGATCATGGTAAAGTCCGGCATGTACGTAGCCGGAAGAGAAATGGCAGTCAGGGCAAACAGGCTCCGGTCAAAGGAAGCAGTAATCACGGGGGCGATGAAAGCAGAGGTTTTGCGCAAGGAGAAGAATATGGAGAAGATGAGGGCTGCGGGGCATGTTAAGGAGCTGGTTCGGACGAAGACGGTAAACGGAAATGCGAACACTGAGAGGATAGATGAAGAGGGAATGAGAAGTCCTTTTGGAGGTTCAAGCATGGGGTTCCCTTCGCCAGGGAGTCCCAGGCCACTGATTATGAGGAAAGGAGGTGCTGCTTCTTCGTCCGAGTTCCCTCTGGATGTGGAGATGGGGAGTATGGAGCGGAAGCCGAGTTCGCAGATGTATCTTGTTCCCAGTCCGGGGTCGGGGAGGCATTGAATGGGCCTTTGGTGTTGCTGTGATACTTGGATGGTTCATGATTGGAATTGTGGCGCCTATTCAGGACAATTGTTTCTTGAGAGATCTCTATCGTGAACTATTATGCCTCTGCATCAGCATCAGGCATTGAACCACGGACATTACGGTTTTGTTCATAAAGATAAGGAACTTGGCCATCAGTTCATTCCGAATCACGCAATCCGGTGTTCGATCTGATTTTCCATCTCTGCCTTCAACCGCGTTTGTGACTGTTACAATGGTGTAGGATATATTAGTGTTTGGCATCTAAGAGATAGATGATGGGAAGGGTGGGTTGGTACCTAGCTGCTTGGGGGACCTGTTTGTAGATCAGATCGGTTGATGGATTTCACTGATAATGTATGCACATAAATTTCTCGATCTGAGTCACGTTAGAATGCTCTGCTCAACTGTCGAAAACTGGAATGTTCCGTCGCACGTCTTCTTTCGTTTAACTGATATGAAGACGCCGGTCCCATCTTCGATAGGGTTGTATTTGTGTGATGACTGCGCGGGCATTGTCTCAGCTCATCTGTGTACCTTTGAAGGTCGAGTTCAATGGGGGATCGTTTGAGTCCTGGAGAAGACAAGAGAAGATCATGCCGGCATAAAAGCAAAGATAACGAACGTGCCTCTTGGCTGAATGAACATGCAGCATCACCCTGAGGATTTAATTTACGATGTTAGCAGGAATCAAATCGAGCTCTCTTCAGGCGCAAAACACTGGCTGAGTACCTTACTCTGTGGGTCCTGGAATGATGAGCGGATAAGGTTGGTGATAAGCGGGAGGGGGCGGGACGGGCCGCGCGGCAGAGATCCGGGGTCCCGCAGCGCTTGCCAACTCAGGACACTATCTAATCTCATATCGGAGCTTCCATGGAGGGCTTGAAATCTTCTCACTAGCCGAGGGGAAGGGGGAAATAGGAGAGTGGGAAATACGGAGGAGAGGGGAAGAGGGTGAGGTGTGAGGGTGAAATGGGGCGGGGAAACTTTCAACTTCCACCTGGTGGAAATGTAAGGATTGTGGAAAAGTCGGGCAGACCGAAACAAGTTTGGGCCTTTGGCACCGAATGGGGCAGTCAACGGTCGGTCAGATGGATTGACGAATTCCATGGTTCTTATCAGTGCTCACGGAGGTGCGTTCGCTTTGGGGATGGTGGAATGAATATATAATCATTGGGCATGATGAGATCAGATGGGGGCCTGTGGCAACATGTCAGAGTGTGACGGTTGCTTTTGGGAATCTCATTGTCCACATGAGTGTCAATCCAAGCAGGGAACTTCTCGATGATGAACTCAACCATGGGTCGAACAAGGCGCCACAGCGGGGTGGTAGCTTTTGAACAAAATTCCCCTTGTTTTACGGTCCGAGAGTCCACATGGCGGCCATACGCTGGTGAGGCTTTCTTTATCTTTAGGCGCTTCGACTTTGTGTGATCAAAGCGTAAACTTTCGTGATGCAGAAAATACATGCTGCTGCCTGTTCATCTTCTGCTGTGCGTAAGTGAAGATACGCTGATTTCCGAGACTTGGTCATGATTTTACAGGTGACAAAAAGCAGCATGTAAATGCTGCCAAACCTCCAGGAGCTTCCATGCATCTGGTAAGTTCAAATTCTCCCTTCAACCGGCCGCCGGTTCACCCCTTGATACCGTGCCATGCAAACCATCACTCAACCCGGCGTTTCATTACCACTTGGGCCTTTTCCAGGACCTGTGTCGGCATGCCCTCACGCTGCTTTCCCAAACATCCAAACACTGTATACAGAATTTGGTCGCTAGCCTCCTCACCCCTGCCCCCTCCTTCGACCGCAACTTCATCGGCGTAGTCGGAGTTACTGGAGAGAGCAGAGGTGACATTCTCAGGGAACCACATGCAACCATAGCCCTCTTTCGACTTGCGCATACGCACGCGAAGCTTCAAGGTAGTGTCGCAAACCTCACAGATGCTTTCGTAGAGCTTGTCTTTTGCTTCTGCGGCCCCGTCCTCGCCTTGGAGCTGAAGTGGTGCAAGAAGCATGAGGATGGCTCTCGCTGCATGGGCTGCAGTAACACTCTCGGCTTTCGAGGCTTCAATGCAGTCAATTGTCGCGTTTACCCACGACTCAACCATGTTTCTTGGAACTGCCATTTATTGTGAGACGTAGTCGTTAGTCAATATGGCTGATGATAATGACGACGATGGTGTGGAAAGGAAGTTTACCTTGTTTCTCGCGACAGTATGCCTCGAAAACTTTCAGGCCGGTCTCGATGTGTGTCTCCTGTTGGCCCATGCCGAAATAGGATGTGTCCAAGATATTGGTGTGAAGGATCCAGTACATTGCGGCGCGAATTCGAAGCCCCCGGTCAGCTTTTGAGAGCTGGGACCATCCGGAAGCGGATCCGTAAAAATATGGAATCCACGGTAGAAGGCTCGCGTTGTTGGTGAGGTCTGGGTTAACATCTAAACAAACGGACTTGTTCCGAGATATTTTTTGGAGACCCTGACGAATGCGAAGGAAGTCTTGAACAAGCTCAGAATCGGTGACTTTCTGGGTCTCGGCCTGTGACAAAATGATGTCGCGCAGCTTGGTCTCTCGCTCCCGCAATTCCTGGGTTCCCTGGAGTGCTCGGTTGAGCTGGTCTTGCAACTTTGCACACTGCACAGTTGCATTGTTATGCTTGGTCACGATTTCGCGTTGGTACTTGCAGTGCTGCTCGTTCTCAACCCGGAGTTCCTCATTATCGAGTTCTAGAGCGGTGATTTCCGACTTGAGCTTGTCTATGTGCTCCGAAAGAGCATTGTTCATATTGCCTAGCCGATAAATTTCGCGTTGGACATTGCTGAACGTAGCCCTGATGTCCCGGATCTCTTTTCTAAGCTCTATCAGCCAAGTATTAGCAATCAACAGACGCTTGAAGTCCAGACACTTTCTGAAATTGAGAGAAACGATGTCTTACCGCTTGCGGTTTCGCGCTCTGCACGGAGAGCATCGTCAATGGTAGCCGAGTCTTGCTGAGAAGTACGCCGGTCCCGATTTACTGTCTTTGCTCCGCTCTCACTGGAGGTAGAGCAGGAACTTGGGGAGGTCATCTCGGCCACCGGTGTCTCTTCTGCTTTCATGATGCCTTTGAGCCACTCTACGACTTTCTGCAACGCACCTGGTGTCTCCTGTTTTGCCGAATGCGCTGACCGATTGGCCAATGGACCTGTGTTTTCCATCCTCCCCGCGATGTCAAGCAAGTTGGCTGAGGTGGTATTCGGATGATGACGAGGAGAAGTTTTGCGGGCAATGGGTGATGATTTTCCGGGTCCTGTATCTGACTGAGTGAGTTCTATTGCTGATGGCCCCATGGAGGTGGAGATTGGGTGTTGGGCATGACGGCGCTTTCTTACTTAAGAATGGAATGGGTACAAGAAGATTGAAACCTGCAGTTATGGAACGGAGAAAGACCGAGGTATTTCGGAATCTGTCAGCATCAATGCCGGTAAGCTCTTCATCTGCGAAAAAAGGATGAGCTCAGCTTTCATCCGTTTGTTGGGAACAGAGATGAAAGAAGCGGTCAAGCTAGGTACGAGTGGGGACGAGAATGCAAGTCTCCCGCCTCCATCCCGAATTTTCCAGGTGTATCTTGCGTCACAATGAAAGTTTTCCAGATGGCGCTGCCGGGAACTTTCTTATTAGCTTATGGCAGAGCCCTCCATCTCGGTAAACCCCGTGCCTTCTTCTACCCGAGCTGTCACAGCCTGAGTCCACTTGAACTTATTTCAATCCCAAACCAACCTGCAACCTGCAACCTGCAAAACAAATAGGTATCTACCTTACGCATCACCGGCATCGATATCAGCGAAGTGTTTGTCAAGATGACTCACGCTGGTCAGCCCCCGCCGGCATACACGCCCGAGTCGAACGAGAAACTTATCATTGCTCTCGACTTTGGCACTACGTACTCTGGAATAGCTTACTGCTTTGCCAGCCAGCGTGATCCCAAAGTCGTGTCTATTGTTGACTGGCCCGGTAAGCGGGAATTACTCCCATTGAACCCTCAATTTGCTGTTCAGACACGTCGCTGACATACTTTGGGTAAATTCGCAGGAGCCGAAGGCCAGACTGCCCCCAAGATCCCTACGCTGATCAACTATCCCGATCCAAACGACAACACCAAGTTTTCATGGGGTGCCTCGGTCAGCAAGTTGCAAAACAATATCGTCGGAGTAAAGCTCTGCCTCGATCCCTCGCAGGAGAAGCCCGAGTACCTGCGCGACGGCTTGGTCCCCCGTACGCTCCAGCAGCTACCGAAAGAACCGGTTGATGTGGCCGCTGACTTCATCGGTGCCATCTACAAACATGCACTGAGCGAGATTCAGGAGGTTGTCCCAGATGATTACTTCTCCATTTGCCAGAAGCAATTTGTGCTCTCGGTTCCCGCCGTTTGGTCGGACGCGGCGAAGAATGCCACAATGCAGGCGGCTAAGACTGCCGGTATATTTCCAGTGACGCTGATCAAAGAACCTGAGGCAGCCGCCCTGCACACTATGCACTCACTCGATTTCTCTTTGAAAGAGGGTGATGCTTTCGTCGTCTGTGACGCTGGAGGTGGAACCGTCGATCTGGTCTCATACGAAGTCTCCGCTCTAACCCCTACCCTCAAGCTCAAGGAGGTCGCTCCTGGTACTGGCAGCATGTCTGGCTCGCTTGGGCTGAATGAGCGGTTTGCGGACGCTGTCAGAGACTTGGTGGGGGAGTTCGAGTTTGACTATCTCAAGAAGACCAAGGGTTACCAGTTGGGCATGAAGAGTTTCGAACTGGAGGTCAAACGCGCTTTCAACGGTGACCTTGATGAAGAGTACTTTGTGAACTTTCCCATGGCTTCGCTGGAGGATGATCCTGAAGGCGGACTCGAAGCAAACTGCTGGCGAATGACCGGCCAACACCTCAAGGATATCTTCGCCCCTCTTGTTCACGACATCCAATGCCTGGTCGCAGACCAGCTCAAGCGAATCAGACAGAACCGGCCTGGTTGCAAAATTTCTGGAGTCTTCCTTGTTGGTGGATTCGGTAGCAACCGCTACCTCAAGTCGTGCATCCAAAAGCAGCATCCCGACGTCCAAGTACTACAGCCGAGCGACGCCTGGGCTGCCATTGTCAAGTGAGTTGCGTAGGTATTCACATTGTCTTTTGTACGCAGACGCTGACACAGATAACCTAGAGGAGCTGCTTTGAGCAGTTTGCCACAAAAGGCAAAGATCGTTTCTTCGTCATCGACAAAACATTATGGCACGCTTTCAAACGATCGATATGATTCTGTTTTGGACGCAGGTGTCCCTAAAGTTTGGGATAGGCATTACGGATTCTCGCGGGCCCCGAGAGTATGTTCAGGGCGTTTGTGCTAACTCTCCTCTCCATTTTCTGATTCTATCTATCTGAGCCGGCAACTAATGAGAATCCATATTTACTTCAGATGACGTGGTATATCAAGATTGGTGACGACATTCAGCGCGACCAGAGGATCAAATTCCCTTTCTACCGGAGCATCGACGTGAATCATCATCCAGACGATTTGATCTTCCAGAGTATCCTCTATGAATGTGTTGAGAAGTATGTATTCTCGTCCTTGCATCTCCTGGGTAGAACATCACAAGCCCTTGTCGAAGTACTGACTGCATGGTTCACAGGCATGCACCGCTCCATGAATTCGGCCAACCCGTCCACCAAAACTGCACGTTGGTATCGGATCTGCGCAACATCCCGCGCAACCTGTTCAACATGAAGAGAGGTAATTGAATTCTCATCAAGTCGCTCACGGTCATTCTCAGCTAACAACATTTACAGGGGTCGATGGTGAATTATAGTAAGTTGCATACATATTGCGCAGGTGGTACCGAAAACGTAAGTAAGTGCTAACGCGTGCCCAGCTACGACGTGAATTTCGACCTTGTCATCACATTGAAGTCTGCCTTGATGGAGTTTTCCCTCGAGTTTGACGGGAAACCCTTTGGGACGGTGAGTCCCAAGTTCACTTGAAGGCGCAAGTAATGGCTTCGTAGCTTCGGCTGATGGAATATTGGCCCACACCTTTGCGTCTGAGGTATATGCAGCAAGATGTGAGCTGCCCATAACATCTGGGTCATGGCCAGGAACTTCTGGGCAGTATTTAGATGCTTGATGGAACAATGGGGTATTTGAATTATTCGGAATCAGTGTCTACACGGGAACACCTCAAAGATTGGTGCCATTTACAGTTGTAAGCAAAGTGTCGCATTCAGGAGGGACGGGAGCGGCATCTATTCGTACTACTTGGTTGAACGGCTGTCAGTGTCCCTGGGGACTGTGTGCTTACGCAGGTACAGAGGAATTTAAAAGAACAAAAGAGAGAAAAACCCGTAAAAGAATATTCCAAACTTGATGTTCCATGGCCAGTCGTTCTGTTGACCATCCCATCGCCGGCTTGACGTCGACCATCGTGATTATTGCCAATTGGAAAGCGAAGCCATTCAGAGTTGAAATCCCTAAGTGCCAAACCACTGGTTCATCTTAGCAAAGCTTCTTTCTTTTTTCTGCCGGCGGGTTGATGCCTGCAGACCCTGCCTGTCTTCTGACATCCAGCAAACATCAGCAGAATTCAGACCAGCAACTGACCTCATAACCCACCAAATTCTAGACTAGGAACCGCCAGCTATCTTTACGCTCCATGTAAACCCCTCTGCAAGACATTTGCAAACCTCAAGTTCTATCGAAGCTAATTGTTCTCGCGCGCCAGTTTCCAAGCGATCCCCCCGGCCAGAGCCGATAGCGCGGTCGCCGACCACTGATTTGGCGCTCGACCTTCTGTCATGGAACCAAATTCCAACTCGACGGTCTCGTCGGAGATCCCCAATAACAAAAAGAATACGATCCCCTGAATCCCACATGATGGTTACTGTCTCTTCTACCACCTCCTCTCCCCCCCCCAGCTCGTCAAAGCCCATCGAGACCACCCGACATGAAGCTTTCGGCGATAACTCTGCCCTTCGGCATGATCAGAGTGGCGCTGGCGTCGATCGAGCTGAAGCACAATACCGACGGCTCTGCCCGGGCAGTTTTCTACATCCCCGATTCTGCTCAAGCAGACCTCGATGTGATTGCCCCGGTAATCACCCCGCCCCCGATCCCAGCGCCGACGTCCTCGCCGAACTACCCACTGCTCCACGCGCGCGACATTTCGGCTGGCGAACTGAAATGCCTGGAAGGCAAGGGCGGGCCGAGCTGCTGCAAGAAGCTGGACATGTGCTACATTGCCTTTGAGAACTACAAGAAACAAGGCTACGCGCACAAGTACTGCGACGCCTTGACCGCTGCGGTGCTTACCGACCCGAAAGACATGAAGGGCCCGTTTGCGTCGGCGTGCTGGAAGAATCCCAAGCGGTTGAGCTCGGCTTGTTCCTGCTTCCCTTCGGTGTGTACCGCTTTTGCTACTTCTCATCCGATTGGGTGGGCTATGCGGGTTTCTCAGGGTTTCTTTGTTTGTTTGTTCTCAAGCTTACAATGGGCAACTGAGCAGGCAACACCGGAACCTGTGGCACTGCCCGAACCAAAGTACCACCCAAAGCCGTACGAAAAGACAAAACCAGCCTGCGGTCCACCAGGCACCAAGTGCACCATTGACGACTTTGTCGACTTCTGTTGCACAAACAGTGGAGGCCAGTCTGGTTGCTTATTCCGCGATGGTGATGTCAATGACGGGGTTTGCATCCATTAGGTGGTCACACACAATGACTTCATTGGTGTTTGATACGTCTGGTTCGATCCGGGGGCGCGGTTCTGGTGATGCTAGGTTATTGCTGGCGTATGTATATTGACTGACCATAGATGACTGTAAGTACCACATTCTAGATTAGGTCGCGTGTTCTTGGTACACGCCAGTATGCTTTGTTTCCAGCGGTACATTAGGACATGGGATCAAACCGCAACTAATAATGACATCCCACATGCTTGTTTGATGCAATCACCACATGATGTGCACGCGGCTTCTTCCAGATGCGCAGAACATCAAATTTTTGTGATGACACCGATCGACCAACCTGCTGATACTCAGTCGTTTGTACGGCCCTTCTGTGACTTTGCCCCAACCAAAGCACAGTCGCAATGTGTATCACGACCAGGGCACTTAAGTATAAGAAGCGCTCTTCCGACCCGAGCAGAGGATCACCGGGATAATCTAATAAGAACAAGGCAATCTTCAGAGACACTGATGTGTTCCCAACCAGTGGCCCAGGGTGGGTATCTTGTGAATCTGAAACGAAAGGATAGCCCTACCCCCCTTGCTCTTCTTAGCAAATGAACCATCTGATACTTGGCTCACTAACTTGGCTCGGCAGGGGGTTCAGATCGGATATTTCGCTCCGGGGTAGAAGAGCGTGCACCCTTTCGTTTTGTCTCTGGGGAACCTCAACTTGGGATGGACTGGAGCCTCTCGGCTCCCTTTCGTCGGTACACGGTCATACTTTTGATTGGATCACGAGCCATGCTGTTCGCGTTTGTATCATGGTCACTTGTGCCCTTTCGCCTGTACTCACTCCTACTTTCACATGAGTTACCGAACTATGTCCGACGCGTTTGTATCCTCATGACCGAGTTCCTTGCGCCGGTACTCAGTCGTACTGTCACATTGGATCATAAGGTACACAGTTTTCGTTTGTATACTTATGAAGGACTTCCTTGCGTCCGTACTCACTCATACTGTCATAATGGATCATGAGGTACGAAGTTCGCATTTGTATGCTAATCACCGGCACCCTTTACTCCCTAGTTACTTGTGTTGTTCTATTAGAACAGGTATGTATTTCGCGTCTGTATGCTCATCACGGACACCCTTAACCCCGCATCTACTACTACTGCCCCATTACATAGGTAAGTAGGTACGTAGTTCGCGTTTGTATCCTCAATGTCGGCTCCCTTTCTTCTGTATTCAGGCCTACTGTTATATTGGATCACGATGTTGTGACGTACCTCAATGGAAATAGTGTCTTCGACATAGATGGCGCAATTCAAATGAATCCTACCACTTGTGGCGTGGATTTTCGACATCCTTTTGCAGAGTTAGCGAATTGGTCAAACGCGTCGCGATGTGGCCGACTTCGTCACAGATGTATTTGAATGAACAGGTATATAATCCGCGTTATTAGTGCTACTTATATATATTAATTTTATATTTGAAATAGCAGCTCTAGGTCTCAATCCAACGGCAAAACGCAAGAAAACACCGGGATCGCATTCTGCGCATAAAACTCCCTCTCTCTGCAATGGTGCAGCGAGGGCGCGGA
>MU864599.1:0-25647 GCA_033296905.1 Podospora australis
GAACCACAGAGACATCATTGTCGTGCACCCTTTGACTGCACCGAGTCACCTTACCTAGCATACCTTCAAGAGATCCCTTGTCAGAGAAAGTCTGGGTCACGGGATTCGTCACACACACCCCACCTTCGGAGGGCTGGTCTTAGGTTCTGCAGGCACGCAGGCCTTTGAACCTTTCTTCTTTTCTTCTTTACTTCTAGATCAATTCAATTAGGTGGTCATACCAGTGACTTGATCCAGTATAATCCCTGATTCGTGACACCTAGGTGGATTCAACTATTGCTCACCGTGCTCAGGGTCTTGCTCACCGTGCTCAGGGCTTCTCCACTTCTGCTCACGTTAAAGCGGCGAGTGCTCAGGCCCAAGAACGGAAATGGAAATCGTCCATGACCAGATTCCGATATTGTTCTCCATGTTATATGCCCACCGCTAACCAACTATTCCTTATTTTACCGGTGCCATTGGTTGAGATACTTGAGAAGGAGTTTGACTTTACTATCTGGAAGAAACATGACGACGGCAGTCTGGTTGTGCGATTTGTTACCCCGTGGGCGACGGATCTCGCCGCAGTGAAAAGACTTGTGGACATTGCCAGGGATTGATTCCCACGGCAGAGTATCGGAAACGGCAATTCCTTTTTTTCGGTATTGGAAGCATTGTTAGATTTTGGAAGCTTGTCTGTGGATAGTATCGTAGAGAGCTTGATGTTTTGCTTATCATGCTTGGTTAGCGTTGGACATAGCCCTAATGAATAGAATTCAGCCGGATATACAGATTTCAAGGCGCGTTGCTTCCACGCGCCATGATGAACCACTTCCGGATGGTTCAGCTTTAAGCTTTCCTAGTTTTTGATGTGGCGCTCTGAATCATAGCCATTCATCGCCAAGAATTGATTTTTTCGGATGGTCCGATCCCCATCCTTTCACACAAGAGCTACCATGCTCAATTATCATCATCGTCATTGTGATTATATATCACAAACACCAGAGGTAACAGGATAGTCGAAATTTCTACTCGGGTATACTAGAACATGGATAAAGGGGTACCCACGTCCTATCAACTCCACGACCCGGGCCATCATAGACATTCCCCAAGATCACGGATGACTTCAAAGCGATCAACCACATCGGGTGGTACGGCTCAGCATACTATGTTCTGCTTGTACTTTACCATCCCAAAATGACAACTGACTTCCACCACAGCTTCATGACCGCCGCCGCCTTCCAGCTCGTTTACGGGAAACTTTACATCAACTTCCCCATCAAGAACGTATATCTCACCTCCGTTCTCATTTTCGAGTTAAACTCTCTCCTATGCGGCTCTGCCTGTAACTGACCGCTATCCATCTTCGGCCGTGCCATTGCCGGGCTGGGAAGTGCAGGCATCAATGCCGGTTTCATCATGTAAGCTATCCAACCCAGGTCTCCCCTTTTCCCGGAGTTCTGCTGAAACTGTTGATCACAGCATACTAGCAGCTTCCGTTCCCCTGGAAAAGCGCCCCATCTACGTCAGCTCATACAGTTGCGTCTATGCGCTCGCCGCCCTCATCGCTCCTCTTCTTGGAGGTGTCTTCACGGTGTCCAAAGCCACTTGGCGTTTATGTTTCTACATCAACCTGCCCATTGGAGCCCTGGCTGTTATAGCCATGATTCTCTTCTTCCGGCCCCCAGGAAAGAGCCCTACGCCACAACGGAAAATAGCAAGGGAACTGATCAGGGAGATGGACGTGTACAGCACAACTTTGTTGATCCTTGGAGTAGTTGACCTCTTTATAGCTTTACAGCTTGGTGATACCAGGCTCCCGTGGAGCCACTATGCCGTCTTGATACCGCTGATTAGTGGGATATTTGTTTTGACCCTGGCTCTGTTCTGGGGGTTCTGGAATGAGAAGCGGGGGTTCATTCCCAGGAGGATCGCATTGCAGCGGAGTGTGAGATGTAGTTGCTTGTATGTATTCTGCGGTGCTGGGGCGGTGAAATGTCTTTCTGTATTATGTGAGTACCTACTTTCTCTGTTTCGAATGAATACATCTTTATAGGAAGATACTGACGAGCCGAGTTAATACTGTAGCTACCAATCTGGTTCCAAGCGATCCAGGGACAAACACCCGTAGAGTCAGGTACTTACATTCTTCCTACAACGCTGAACAATGTTCTCTTCTCGGTTCTTTCAGGAGTCGGCGTTGCCAAGTTCGGGTATTACACGCCCTTCATGATTATCGGCGGCGCTTTGCTTCTCGCCGGCTCAATTCTGGCTACCCAGTGGAGTGTGGCCTCACCTGCGGCGCAGTGGGTTGGCGTTCAGATAGTCATCAGCATGGGCTCGGGTCTGGGTTTGCAACAAGCGCACACTGCCGCGCAGACGGTGTTGAGCTCAGAGGATATACCCACGGGAGCAGTTCTGTTGATCTTTGTCCACATCATGGATGGTGCTATCTGGCTCCCTGTTGCTCAGGATGTATTGGCTTCACGGCTTGTAAGGGGTTTGACGGAAAAAGTTCCTGGAATAGACACCAAGGCGATTCTGAATGGAGGTGCAACGAGTGTTAGGGGGATGCTCAGCGGGGAGGGACTGGTAAAGGCGATTGAAGTGTATAACGGTGCTCTCACCAGAGCGTTCTTTGTGGCGGTTGGCCTGGCGGCGGGTGCATTTATTTCGTCATGGGGGATGGAATGGAAGTCGGTGAAGAAGGCTCCTGTAGGAAGAGCTCTTATCAGGGGTAGGCATTGGCCTGGGTATTTCGTGGGTTATTCTGTAGGAAGCTTTTGCTGGATTACTTTTTATTATGTGTGCATGGTGTATTGGCGCTTCTGGGAGTCGAATAACGTATGCTGAAAGGGGTAATAAGCTTACCGTTCGGATTTTTGAACTCTTGAAGAATATATTCTCAAACCATACCCGCTCTCAGATGTCACAGCTGAATCTTGAAGCGGCAAATTTTGCTATGCTTTTGGCATCTGCGCAATGTTGTCCGAATTGAGCTGAGTATTACGTGCCACAGTGTCGTGGCGCCAGCTGACAGTGGCCTGGAGGCAGCCAATACAAAACCACCTCAGCTCCCACTGAGCTCGCCTGGACACAGAAAGTGCACACTTTTTCCAAAAGCAAGAAATCACTTACTACCGAATAGACTTCGAAGCTCGTTCACACTCACGAAACTCGGATCTCGTAAAGTCGACTATTTACCATTCAATATGACGCCTCCCACTCTTCGTCGAAGAGAAACCTTCCCCCCGGGGCACAGCTCGGATATGGCCGGTGACATCCCAGAGAGCTCGTCTCCAGCTACGCCCGCAACCACCGCAGATGATCTTGGCAAACGTCCGACGGACGGTGAAGATGTCCCTGAGTTACTTTCAGAGAAAGAAATCATCGAGAAGATTCTCACACGTGGTCCCATCTCGAACGAGCGCCTAGAGGAGCTTGCGGCGGCATCGATAGAGTTCAAGCGGCAAGCGATGGAGCGGAAGAGACAAGAGCAGTGGATACATCCCGAAGTGGCTTTCGTAGCAGGCATTGCTATAGTTTTATTCTTTTACGGGATTCTGAATATTATGCGGTTGTAACTGGGCCGCGGGTGCTAGGGGGTGGAGAAAGGCTTGAGCAGTTTATCGCGATGATTTCCAGGATAACGAGGGCATGGAGGATTGGGTACACTTTTTTGGGAGAGGAAATGGAGGGTTTTATGCATATGGGCTTTTTGAGGGGAATTAATGCGATGTTTTAATTATCATGACCAGAGAAGCCTACGCGTTGGTGCCGTGCTAAGTTCTTTTTTCCAAGAGCGTGTTTCCAACCCGTCCCGAAAGTTACAACCCCTCGATACGTAGCTGTCTTGTGCTTATGAGTTTAAGCACCGATCTAGACACATATCAACCGTTAGACACGAACTTGTTTAAAAAAAAAAAAAAAAAAAGGTCAAACATACCTGCCAAACATCCAACCCAATACCAACATCATTCGGCCCACCCGTGGCATACGCAACAATATTGTTCAGCCACGCATATTTAGGGCTGGCCGTCTCGAACAAGATATGCACATGCGGCGCGTGGCCCTTCTCAAATACCAGGATCGTAGCATTGTCGTTGGTGTGCAGCGAGTACAGCGCGTCAGGGCTGAAGATGCCCTGTCTGTCTGTTAGGCCCCAGTCCAGGCCTGTGCCAATTTTGCCTGTTTGTACATAACGTGAGCCTCTACCTATCTTGAGAATATTGGGGTGGTAGAGAATAAAATTACCAGTTATCTTGGGACCAACGACGTTGCCGCCGGAAATGGTGAGGAGGTCCCGGGTGCCGTAGGGGACGGCGCCGATGCTGATGGGCTCGGCGAAGGTCAGGTTTACGCTGTAGAGATAGGTCAGTGCTGGAGGGGCCGGTTCGGCGGCGAGGGCGGTGGTTGCTGCTGCCGCTAGGGTGAGGAGGGTTTTGGGGAGCATCTTGACGGAAAGACTGGTTTGTCTTGGATTCGGTGGCAAGTGGGGATTCGCTGCCAGTGCATTAAGTTGTGGTAGGCTTCTTGCTTTATATGAGAGAGCTAATCAGGGGACACCGGTCTCCTGGTGCGAACTACCTACCATTCCATTGAACTATCACCTCATCTCCTGCATCGTCCATGCTCGGCGCGGCTAATTGGCGAGTCGGGGCTAATTAAGCCAACAGAGAGTTCCCGTTCCTCGGGAATCACTACACCCTGTTTTGCCTGAAGGATTCCGCAGGTGGAAAATGGATGGCCTGGATGCGAAGGTTATCGACAAGTCCGAGGCGGAATGTATAGTGCTTTCGAGATGAGCTGCATTGGTTCCTGCATGAGTCGTATCACTTCAGTGACCCCTCAGTGAAGTCTACGTCTAACGGCTGCACCTGTTCATGAACCAGAATTATAAAGGATTCACGATCGGAAGAAGATCAGAAAAGGTTTACTGTTGGCAAATGTCCTGCATTTACTTTGGCACTCCAATAGATCTAGAGAGAAGATCCTCCAACCATGCTCCCCGTGACTAGTCCTGCCACACAGCCATTGATTTTGCTTGCCTTGGGAGTTCCAATGCTCCCCGCCTGTTGTCCTCCTTAG
This sequence comes from Podospora australis, assembly GCA_033296905.1. Taxonomy (NCBI): domain Eukaryota; kingdom Fungi; phylum Ascomycota; class Sordariomycetes; order Sordariales; family Podosporaceae; genus Podospora; species Podospora australis. The sequence continues at coordinate 5,068 of MU864599.1, forward strand.
GAAGCCTTGTTCATGCGCCCAAGATTCCAGCCCTCGGAGATAGGAGTTTAGAGCCACTGCCAGTTACTGTAGATAACACCCTGGTCAACATGGTAGCCCAGAGCCTCAAAGGCAGACTGGGACAGGTCGAGGTCGTTGGCGCCGCAGATGACGCAGCGGTCGACAACGGTCAAGTCAACAGACCTGCCGTTCGCGCTGGCACGGATACGGCGGTTGCAGAGGTCGTTGTTGTTGGGGTTGCCATTGGGGGTGTGCGGGTCGAAGATGATCTGGCTGAGAGCCACGACTTTGTCGCTGCCGGAGTGAGTCTAACCGCAGGCACCGAGGCCAGCACGGTAGTAGGTATACTTGCCGGCGATGGTGGCGACGTCGGTGGTGGTGCTGCCCGGGGCGGGAGCGGGGGCAGCAAGGGCAAGGCCCAGGAGGGTGGTGAGGGTGGTAAGCTTGAAGAGCATCTTGACTTTTGGTTTGAGAGAATTCGAAGTCGGTTTCGGCTTGGTAGAGCGGTGGTTGACTTGATGGGGAGAAGAGAGAATGAGTTGTCGGTGGTTGAGGGAAAGAAAAGGATACAAGGGGATATTCCTGTCAATATATAGATCTCGCAGCTGGGAGCCGTTGAAGGAGCAAGAACTGGAGCAACGAGGAGCCGTTTGCTTCGTTTGCTATCGTGATGTAGTGAATGAGCCTCCGTTTGCAGAGCAAATAGGAACCGAGATAATCTCTACCTCGGATGAGAAGGTTGAAGTGCGAGAAGTGGGCCTTGTTACTGCCTCTCCTGATCCGCCGGATGGGAGCGATCTTTGCTTCTTTGCTCTATCACCGCGTCTGATGTACGGCCGTAGGAGCCTCAGGCTGCTATCTGCAAACGCGCTTCCATTCGACTTTCTAATGAGCTCAATTAAATACACCACTGGAGGCATATCGGTCACATGCTATCCTTGTGAGTAATGTCAAGAGCCCTCGACGACTTCGCTGCCTTAACTTATGGAGCAAGCAGATTGACACAGTGGCAACATGAATACATCTCATTGAATGATGCAGGTTAGATTCAACTTCAAACGCCAAGGTAGTAGTGGCAACGGAAAAATACTGCCAAAATTCAAAAATTGCCAACATCGAGATGTGGTTGTGAGCAAGAAGATGAAGTTGGAGTGTTATATTTGCCTGGGTGGGATCTGATCTGTTTACTTCCCCCTGATCCATCTCTAAAGCAACCATGAGTTCCACACACAGAATAACTCCGAAGAATAGTGTAGGCGTCAAAGAAGTACTAAGAAGTATCCAGGATATACCTAATCATCTTGATCTATAGAGTTAGAAAACTCAGTTCGATCAATGAACCCCGCACATGGTTGACGCTCTTCCATCTGCCCGCTCCTTCCTCCCGGAGGTATATATACCAAGCTCCTGACCTCCTTTCCAACGCCTCCTCCAATATGCAGGTCAAGGGCAAACCTACGGGTTAGCCTAGCGGTATTGTGAGGCAGTTTACCGGGAGGACAGGCTTCCGGGAAGCCATGCGTTCGATTCCTGGCACGCCTCGAAGCAAAACCCTCACGAGGGTTTTCGTAACCGGCTACCCCGACCCAACTTCTGAGGGAACGGCTAGCCGGGGATCTTTTGCAGTTCCTGCAGAACTGCTAGAATCTCTCTTTCATTTTTAAAATCATTTTATTTATTTGCTATAAATTATCCACGAGCATTATCCAAGACCATAAAAATACCATCACGCATCATTCGTGATCAGGAAACACCATCAGCACGATCATTTCCAGGGAAAGGAGACCACACATGGTGAGGATTGGCAACCGTTGTGGTCGCGAATGAAGCCCTCGGCGCAGAAAACCCAGAACCAGCATCTGATGGATATCTCGGCCTCTGTGCACTCAGCGGACTACCAGCCTCACCACCGCCACCACCTCCATCACCACTCGGGCCAGCATCATGGCCATCCCCAACCGGAGCGGTGTAGATACTCTGAGTGTGGCGGTTTGTGTCTCCATTGAGTTCTTGTCGCTCAGCATTGGCTACTACTACGTGGCCTGACAGGGCTGAATGAGTAGGTGCCAGAGTTGAGCCGTTAAGTCCGCCCAACGCATTTTTGTCTGCATGACTGGCAGCTTCTGCTCTCCGAAAGCGGTGCCATCTATACAGCACAAAGCCTGCGATAGCAAGAAGGAGTACTCCCAAGAGAGTACCGACGGCTATCAACACCTTTTCTGTTGTGGTCAGACCGGTGCTGGTAGTATTCGAGCTGTTTTTGCAGGCCGACGAGGATATCGGTGATGACGTTGTTGCTTCAAGGTTTTGGGGCGCCAAGAAGAACTTTCCCGCCTCGTAGTCCACAAATAGGTATACCTGCTCTAGCTATTAGTTTCTGACTCGGGGAAATCTATCGACAGACGGCACTCACTTGGGACAGAAACGCCTTTCCCAAAACAGGTGCATTCAGAGGGGCTGGGTCGCCGTAGATCTGCAGTTCGTGAAACTTCGGGTCAAGGACCATGGTGCCATTCTGATCGAGACCCCTTAGTGGTCGCTGAAACTCGTAATGAGGGACGTCGATCGTCATATTGTCGTTTATGGTGAACCTGAGGGTGGCATTGAAGTCCACCGATGCTGGGTACACCAGGCCAGGCTCCAGGTTGGCTAGTTCGTTGGAGTACTCGGAAGGTCCCACGAATTTGACTTGAGAACCGGCTATCAAGTGGATGTAGTCCCGCAGCGTGGATAACGTCTCGTCGGGTAGCCGGAAGAGATTATCGTACCTGTAGCCACAAGTAAGGGTCAGTGATATTGTTGCCACATGGCGACTGCGGCGTATACTCACGGCTCTATGCAGACATCTATCCCCGTAGCTCCGCTGAAGATACTTTTGGTGTTGGTGCTGTTGCTGCCAGTTTTCACATTCATCGACAAGGCGGTGATCCTGACTTGAAGGGGGCATTCGCGGTTTTGCAGCTTTGTCTTGGCAATATCGAACTCGTAGAACGACGAGCTTGACATACTCGCTTGATCCCACCCTCCAAGTACCAAACTTCCTCCTCTTGGGCGCTGGACACTCTGTGATCCGACATTCAAGCCAAATGACATTGCACCGATCAGCCCTTTCTCTTTTAGCGTGCGCAGAAACGTGCTATTTGTTGCCAGTCCAAGATGGCTTGCTGACGAGTTCTGGCCATGTTCAATCAACCCGGCAGTCATACTAAAGCTCTGTCTGAACAGCTTCAGCGTAACATCTGCAGCGCCATCGATGGAGTTCTTAAGAGAGTCCCATCCTGTATTCGATCCCAAGGTACTGATGGGAACTTCTCTCAACTTGCTTGGGGAAACCAACCCTCCCCGTCTGGAGCTGCACTGGGCGGGCGAAATAGGAATGCCGTGGACTTTTAGCATCTCAGGAGAGCCGCAGAGTTCGTCGGTAGTGAGAAAAGTGTCATTGAGGACTGTAGACGGAACGAAACACAACTCGTTGGCACCTTCGACAGAAATCTTGATCCCCCATGATTGAACATCACTTTCCCCCGGTCTAGGAATGGTGCAGTTTCCGAGATTTAGTTGGAGGGTGCTATCAGATTGGCATGACAGCTCCGCTATGCTCCTGGCCACGAAGAGCCCGACGAGAAGTAGAGTTGTCCCAATCATCGAGACCAATGTGTCGTGATATCAAATCGTCTTCATAGGAGTTGGAGATAGCCGGTGTGATATATCGAAACTCGGTTGAATCATGCCGTACTTCGAGTCTCTTTTGCAGAATCGTCGCGAATCGTTGAAGCCATCGTGAAAGGGGAGCAGTGAAACAGCACAGAGGAAATACAAGTATTTGAAAGCACTAGAGCCTCATCAGCACACTTTTGGAACCTGAAGAGGTTACCTCCCAAATTTGACTCCCCTCTTCTGTGCGTGTGCCGAGCTTCCTGATAGGAAGCCACCAGTGGCTCTGCTATTATTCGCGGCGGCGGTGTATGTGCGGAAATGGAATGGTCGTTAGAAGAGCTTGTCCACAAGCCTGCAGAAATCGGTTAGTCTGTGACCAAGAACGCGGGAGAGGCAGCGCCCTATGCAAGGTGAGTATCGATAGATTGGTTCCCAACGTCGACCGACGGCAGAGACAAATCATGTTCTTCATCTTTTGAAGGTGGTGTAGAGTGATGCGTGCTTGGGCTCAATCCGACGTAGCGAACCAGGGAACAGGCAAAGTGGTTGGAGAAAGTTGAGGGGCTCCATTCGCGCGAATCTCCTAATCCTTGGGGCTGGAATCCCTGTTGCAACCCAAACTAAAGAGCCGGGCGAGCGTTTCTTGGTACGCCATCGGGCCTTTCTGTCTGCATGTACGTTCAACTCCCACGTCGTTGCGCAACGAGAGGCTATGGTTAAGCTTACCTATTTCGTGAACACTCTGAGTCTCATCACCCAAAATCCGTCTTAGGATCCGCCTCTGGTTGTCATCTAGGTATAGTTCCATGCCCAGAACCTAAGACAACAGCCCCGCCCACAACAACGACCAGAAGGTATAGATTTCACGTAGTACTGAAATCTTAGTCAGTTCAAGCTTGAAGCGGGTTGAAACATCCCTACACGTATATAGACGAGATGGTAGTAGTGATCGGTCTATGGGCAGTTACACTCTGCGGAAGCTTCCGAAATCTTGACATCATCCAGGAAGCCGATGGTCTAGACCAGCTCCTATCTCAATTCCCAGAATCAAAAACAGCAGAAACATCTCCGCGGAACAGGGTTGGAAAGTCACACAGAGCGAGTGTAGGCAGAAGGTAGTAAAAAGGCAATATGGAGAGTGCTCGGTGTGAAATTGGGCCGATTGCTGCGCCGTCTTCGATGGATGCTCAGGTGCAGAAACGAGATGGCTGACGAGTGGTTGAGAATTGAAAAGGCTGCTGGCATTGGCTCTCGCTCGAACACCACTCCTGTCCACCTCTGCCAAGGAGAAAGGTGCGGGGTCGCCCCAGAAAGGAAGGTCCTTGTGCCGAGACAATTGAAAGTGACGGGAAGCCCCACAAGCCGTAACGCCAGGCACCAGCGGTCTTGGCGCCCAGTCCTTTGGCAACCCCCAACGTCAGTGTCTCAGGCAGGCCCCTGGAAGTTTGGGCGTTGGGCGCCGACATCTCCAATTCTCAGCTTTTCACACAACCTACGGACAGCACGTGCTGCATCACCACTTTCATCCCTATCTCTTTGTACGACCCGAACTTTATCAAAACAATCCCCTTTGTCTTGAGCCCATCATGGCCGACGCAGAGCGACAGCCCCTGGTCAGGAAACGCAGCAAGCGGCCCGCGTTCAGGTTGCTGAGAAAACAAGAGAGGGCATACCGACCGTCAACATGGGACGTCGTCATCCTGGCCGCTGTCGCCGCATTCGGCATCCTAGCTTGGCAGATATCCGCCAGCTTCGTCCGACGCCATGACGACCCCCGAAGACGCTCTTATCCCGGCGAGAAAATAACCTGGACCTCGTGCGGCACCCTTGTTGACCATCAACTCGAGTGCACCAATCTCACCGTGCCCATGGACCATTTCAACTCATCCAACAATGGTCCCGACAACAGCCTGCACTTCACCATCCCCCTTATCCGCCTCAGGGGTAAAAATGCCACAGACAACATCAACATCCTCCTCAACCCCGGCGGGCCCGGTGGCAGCGGCGCCGAGTTCATCTGGCGCTGGGGTGCACAGCTCAACACCATCATCGGCGAGAACTACCACCTTCTGACCTTTGACCCCCGGGGCGTCAACGGCTCTGTTCCTCGAGCAAACTGCTACCCCACGGAAGAGATTCGCCGCGAGCTTTCCGTCGTTCGCAACAAGAAAATCGTGGAAGACAGCGGCGAGCTCTGGGCCTGGGCTGGCAACTTTGTCCAAGCCTGTGCCGACAACATGGGCGTCCACGGCGCATACATCAACACCCCCCAGACCGCCGCCGACATGAACTCCATCCTCGACGCCATCGGCCAGGACGACATGTACTACTGGGGGTTCAGCTACGGCACCCTTCTCGGCCAGACCTACGCTACTTTGTTTCCCGAGCGGTCCAAGCGAGTCATCATCGATGGCGTGGTCAACCAGTTCAGCTGGTACAACAACATTTTCGACGACGAAGACCTTACCGATACCGACAACGTCTTTGACGGATTCGTGGACGAGTGCATCAAAGCCGGGAAAGAGGACTGCGCTTTGGCCGAGCTTGCCTCCTCCAAAGAGCAACTAAGGGAGAAACTCATCACGTCGATAGACCAACTCCGCGACGACCCCATCGGAGTCTACGTCAACACCAGCATCCACGGCGTCCTCGACTACTGGGCAGTCTGGTACGACGGCGTGTTTCCCGCCATGTACAAACCCGCCAACTGGCGTACCCTCGCTGATAACCTTGCCGCCCTGCTCAAGGGGAACGCAACAGCGGCGTTCATGGCCTACAGCCGGGAAGGACCATGGGTTTCCCTCTTTGACGCCAATACTGTCATCATGACCAACGACGGGGTTTCGGGCCCCAAGAATTGGCCAGTCAGTGGCCGCCAGGAGTTGGTGAAACAAGTGATAGACTTTTACAATTCTTCCACCTCGCGTTTATTCAATACCGCCCTCTCCCATGAGGGACACTTTGAAAAACAAGCTTGGAAGATCCCCAGGACGCACAACTATGTTCCTACCAAGGGGGTAAAGACGGCGCACCCTTTACTTGTGCTTACTACCACATATGACCCCATCTGTCCCTTGGTTTCCGCCAAGTCGGCAAACGATGCGTTTGTGGATTCCAAGATCGTGGAAGTGAAGGGGTACGGCCACTGCTCGTTGGCTGTTCCCTCGCTGTGTATCAACAAGCATGTGAGAGCGTTTTTGGACGAGGGTAAACTGCCCGATGACTACACACAGTGTGAGGGAGATGGGAATCCATACTTTGGCAAGTCTGACGATGAGAAGAAGGGATTGGTTAATTTGCAGAGTTCTTCCTGGACTGAAGAGGAGAAGCGTATCCATCTGGCGCAGGTTGAACTTGCGAGGGACCTGTGGTTTAAGCCCCGCTGGCAAGGCTAAGTGTATGTGGGTGGTGGTTGTATCATGTCTGTTCCGCCTTTCTCTGTCTGATCCTTTTGTGGTAAATACATGTCTCTTGGTTCTAGCCCTTCCCTTTTTACTGTTACAAACTCTAGCTCTCTCTCTTTTCCAGTTCAGGTGTAGACACATACCGCCTGGACCATTTGTAACATCAACAATGTAAAATCAACATACAAAAACAGTATATCTGACAAACCCAGATAGTTGTTCGCAAACTATGCTCAATTCGCTCGAGTGCCTCTAACAAGAAGGGTATCTAACCACCTAACTCCCAATTAAGAAAGCAGTTAAACTCCCCTCCAAAAGCGAAGATGGGTATCCTGCGTAAAGAAAAAAGAAATGTAAAGAAAAAAGAAAATAAAAAAGAAAACCCACAACGCCAACCGGGTATCGTGAAAAAAGACTCGCCTCAACGCCCCCATATATCCCAGACCGTTTGGGTGTTGATGCATACAAGACTCTGAAACAGTTCCCCAGAATATCCCACCGGGGGTTGCCGTAATATCCTCCCGAGCCAGCCCGGGCTCACTGCTCCGTACCTGAAAAAATTCCCTGCCTTTCCAATGAAAGTGCGCGCGTTGTTATCCATTAGCCCAATTATCCCTGGTTCTCCTCCAAGTCCACCATTTAAACTCCCAATGGCGCCGTTGAACTCTTTAATCAAGATTGAATTCGTCCTCGCTGGAGCTCTCCGAGTCATCATCCAAGTCCATGGGCTCGTCCTCCTTCTCATCCACTTCTCCCTCCTTCTCCTCACTCGAACTCTCCTCCGAATCCTGGGCGTCCCCCATATCCACATCACTCTCCTTCTCCTCATCCTCATCCTCGCAATCACTGTCGCTATCGCTGCCATCGCTGCCATCGCTGTCATCATCGCTCTCCTCTTCTTCCTCGTCCTCTTCCTCATCGTCCTGTTCCTCCTCCCAGGGTCCGGTAAAGGTCAGCTTGAAATTTCGAGCAGGGTCGTTGGTGATGTTGACAATATTCTCAACCTCCTTCTCATCCAGCACCTTGTTGAATGCCTTACACCAAGCCATGACGGCAGCCGTGCGCCCAACCCTCACTACCCCCGGGTGAAAATCGCGGATGTCCTCTCCTGGGTAGTAATTATCCCAGTCGCCAAACTGGGTACTGAGTGACTCCTCGGGAGTGGGCATCTGGTTGAAAGCACCCGCAAAGTTCCAGTTGCCAGGATGGAACATGTAGTGAGACACCCAGCAATCACCCTTGCACTGGGCTATTGGGCGCTCCCGGATGAGCTTTTCCTCGTACTCTTCGTCGAAAGCACCAATAGCGGCGGCTCTGGCAATGATCTCTGTGTGAACATCGCAGCGGTCGGGGCAGCCGGAGCGATCCGCTTCAGCATAGCAGTGGCGCTCGCGATAGAAATTGCCGTCGCCGACTCCAACGACTTTGAGCAAGCGGCCAGCTTCAGGGTGTCGCAAGAACTCGAGGGGGATTGTGGGGGCGATATTGCCATGGGGGCGTTTCGGAAGATTATGATTACTTCTGGCAGGGTGAACGCGGCGTAGACCGGCACGGCGACGGGCGTCGTTCAAGGCAAAGGTTTTGATGTTATTGTTCGCCCGACTGGCGGGAACAACAGCGTCGATGGTCGGACCGTCGTTCATGTCCCAACCGCGTGCTGTTAGCTTGCCCAGCTTGCGGGTCTTGCGGAAGTTCTTCATAACTTGTTTGAACTCGTCCCTCATCTCGCGTGTACGAAGACCTCCGTCTCCATTGTCCTTGAAGGAGCCATGCTTGACTTCGTTTTCCAAGTTCATAGCAAGGAGGACTTTGGCGGTTTTGTGTTCCTTCTTGTACCGCTCGTAGTTGTATACCAATGGCAGGAAGTGTGTTCCTGATATGCGCTGACTCCCTTTGTATCCGAGCGTCCAACTCTGAGTCTCCTCGACGACTATCGCTTCCACGTTTCGCAGGTATGTTTGGAAGATTGTGATAACTGAGTTCTCCATCTTTTGAAGCCATGGATCAAACCGATGGTATGGGGAGGTCAACTCGGAGACGTAGTTTACACGAGATAACTTTCTCAAGAAGTCGTCGTTGCTCACAAGAACGCGCCGAACAAAACCCATATCATCCGTGAGTGTTATCGTCTCCGGAGTCCCATGGGTCTTGGTCCAGGTACCAAGAAGGCGCTTCAGCGTGTCGCTCTCGATCACGAAAAGGTCGATTGACGGTCTCACAATGACGCAAATATTTACCCCGAGGACTGGAATGCTGGCATAGCGGCGGCTGCGAAGCGCAACCTTTCGGGACTCCTTGTTGACTTTGAGCATGGGATTACAATGAATCTCCATGAGAGTAGTGTCACGCGCTGAGTCAGATGGGTCAACGACCAAACTGTCGAATTGGATGTACGGTCGGATTCGTAAATGTTTGCCGGGATTGCGCCGCCGATTATCAGCGACAACGGAGTCGTCGATTGACCAGCCAAGCCTCCACATCACAGGTGGCGTGTCCTCGTAACTGTCTAAGAAGCTCTCCCAGATCATCTCGCGGACCAGGTCGGGCAATTTTTCGAACCGGTCGAACGATGTGTGTGAAGAAGACCTTGGCGCCATGCTCTGATTGATGTAATTCATCAGAAAATACTGGTCCGAGACCGGAAGTGTTTGAGAAGCCATTGTAGCAAGCGGCAAGTACTTGAGAATGTGCGCTCTCTGTTCTTCACAAGAATGTTAGCAAGTGACAGCATTGAGGCGGCTAGAAAGCTTACCTTGTAACACCTTGACTATCGTGCTTCGACGGAATTATGCGGCAACAAAAACCATGGTGCGACCAAGCTATGTCGCAAGGAACGAAGACACAGCGTGCGCTGAGTGTATGAGCGAAGGCGTTCAGACCACTGGAGGGGCAGCCCGTTCAGGCTCGAACAGAGGATGAAAGGAAGTGGTTGGAACCAAGAAAAAAGCGACCAAAAATTTGGCTTGATCAGCCAAATTTGTAGGCCCGGTTTGCGCTCGTTCGGCGGAGCCAGTATGGTTTGCGGGTTGAGGGCGGAAGGCGGGGCCTGTGAAGAGGAAGAAAACGACATCATTCTCGATGCTCGAACACACACCAGTAGTGGCCGTTCGCTGCGAACAGAACAGCCCCACGTTTGTTGTTATGAGGACCTGTCATATCCAAATAGCCTTTCTGAGAGTGATGTCGCAGCTCGATTTCAATTTCGATTTGGCTAACGTTTCCGTGTGATTCCATCACTGTTTTTCACAAGTCAGCCATGATCTTCCAAGGTAACACATCACCCTGTTTTACACACCTCGAAAAGTCTAAAGGTGTACTGGCTTGAAGGCGCACAAAGAGTGTAACTTTCATCAGAGTCGTTGCTGACAATACCGAAAACTGATCATGAGTAGCGCTGAACCGATAGTCGCAACAGTAAAGATTTCCCAAGGTAGGGCTCTCTCTCCCCAACCTTATGCTGAGTTCAATCGCTTACATTCGCACAAGATGCGCAAAGCTACGAGGCTCTGCTATGCCTCGAATATTCGGTGCCACTCGAGAATCTCATACCGAATGATGAGGATTCCAGGCCTGTTGAGAGTCATGGCGAGAGAAGTTGCCATATGGGTTGTGGCCGGGCGAGACAGCGACGAAAGTAATCAGAAATTGGCGTTCGAGATTCAAGAATCAAGAGTAGTGAATGGGAACAATCAGCGGGTCACATCGAAGAGGATCAAACAGCGAAGGCAGGGAAGTTGCGCTCTTATCGTTAACCTGTAATGGCTAATAACTGTTAGCGATAAGTGAAGCCCTCAAGGCTAGAAGGCTTCTTTGTCGTTAGAGGAAGGTTGACACTCACACCCAAAGGGGCTTAGCGTGCACGGATCACCACTGTGCCAAGACGCTCTTCATCAAGCTGCGCCCACCATGATCCTAGCCTCTGCCTCCCCACTCTTCGAAAGTCGCGTCTCACCATTCGACCAGACGCGACTGCGATTGGGAAGCATCACGACGGCACGTCAATCCGATCCCGCCGATGCGATCAACTTGCGATTGTCACTTCAAAAGGTTGTCCAATATTTTGAGCCAAGTTCTCTTTGTCGCATATACAAGCATTGGCGAAATGGCGCCAAAGAAACCGGCAGAAAAGGCCATTGTCGCCGAGCTCGCCGACGCTGTTCGCCGCATCTACAATGGACCCGACCGCGATAACCTGACTGTGAACTACGTACGCCAAGCTGTGGAGGAGAAGCTGGGTTTCGATGATGGATTTCTGAAAGAAGGCGATTGGAAGGCAAAGAGTAAGGATGCTATTCACTCCGCGCTGGTAAGTTTCTAACCCCTCAACATGATGGCGCGCAAAAGTGAAAAGCCGCTGATGTCGTTGCGCATATTTAGCAAGAAGCCGAAAATGCCGAGCCCCCGTCGTCTTTACCAGTTGCGCCCTCTCCTAAACCTCCTGCAAAGCGAAAGGCCAAAGCCGATCCCAAGAACGGCGCAGGCAACAGAAATAAGCGCGCAAAGAAGAGTCCGTTGCCAGAGCCATCTGAGGATGAGCTTAGCGAAATCAGCGAGCCTGGTGACAACGGCAGCGATAGCGATAGCGATCTGTCCGAGCCCATCCCGAAGAAGCGCAAGGTTGCGAAAAAGCCTGCGAACAAGAAGAGAATAGTCTCGGATGACGAAGATACCGATCCGAGTGAGAAGAATACCCCTGCGAAGCCTACCGGTAAGCCCGATACCAAGAATAAGATGCCGAAGCCGGCAAGGGTAAATGACACGAGCGAACTGTCCTCTATTGAACCGCCTGCGCTGAGCGACGAAGACGGAGCAGCCAAGAAGGATGAAGACGACGGCAGCGAACTCTCCGATGTCATTGACGATGCTCCACCGAAGTCAAAGCAGAAGGCCAAATCGCAACCCAAGGCATCTCCGGTCACACTTGCGGAGGAAGAAGACAAAGGTAACGAGACTTCCAGCTCTCTCTCGTCTGTCATCGACGACGGCCCTCCCACCAAGCGCAAGAGCAAATCGAAGGACCCAGTCAAGAAAAAGGCCGCTGCTTCCACGGGCCGTAAGAAGGGCGGTGCAGCCACCGAGGTGAGCCCTGACGAGGCACAAATCAAGACGCTGCAGAGTCAGTTGAAGAAGTGCGGCGTGAACAAGGTATGGGCTTTCGAGTTCAAGAAGCGCGGGGACGACACACCCAAGGCCAAGATTCGGCGGCTGAAGGAAGCTCTCGCGGAAATTGGCATGACTGGGCGTTTTTCTGAGGCAAGAGCCAAGGAGATTAAGGAGCAGAGAGAGTTGATGGCAGACGTGGATGCTGTCCAGCAGTATGATCAGACTTTTGGTCTGAACGCTAGCGGGCGACGTGCTAGACGCGCGGGCGCCGCAAAGACTAACTTACGCGAGTCCTTTGGGAGTGATGACGATGACGACGATGAAGATGGAGGCGCGAAGACGACCAAGAGTGGTGATGACGAAGATAGCGATGAGGATGACGATGGTCCTCAGCGAGCCAGAATCCGGGGGCCGGCGAAGCGGAGGGCTGACTTGGCCTTTTTGGGCGATGAGAGCGAGTCGGACTGAGGGATGGGACAGATGTGCGATGTGCCCTGTTGCTATCTTTCTTTATGTGTGGGATTATTCTATGGGTGGATCACTTGTTTTACTGGCATGGTCTGTCATGGGCTTTTTGTTCTGCGAAGATACCCTTTCTGGTGTGGGATCAACATGGGAATGTGGCATTGTTTGACGGTTATTTGGTGGTAAAGGGGGACTATCACTGGAAAGTAGTCTTGTAAGAGCCTTGCACAGGATCTGCGACAAATGCAGACTCCTTTTACACAGCGCTCTTTATTTGTAAACAAGCAATGTTCACCCTGGCAGTCAGGGCACCCAATTAAATGGAGTGTCGCTGTTTTGGGTTTTGGTTTCGCTTTGTTTCTCATATCAGCTGAGCTAGTCACTTTGGCCGAGTGGTTAAGGCGCGCCCCTGCTACTAGTTAGCGCGAGGGCGTTTCTTCGGAAGCGTAGGTTCGAATCCTGCAGGTGACGTATTGTTTTGCCATTCTTTTACTATTCAGCGCTGGAGTAATCGGTAGTGTTGGGATGAAGAGAAATATAGCATTGATTGATTGACAGTGAATTTCTTTTTCCGTCTCTTTGGAAATGAAGTTTGCTCTGTTTGAAGTTCTCCCAAACCGTTGGTGGAAGTTTCGTTGTGGTAGGCATAATAAGAAGTGGGATGAATCCAATCTCCTGCTTCACTCTGAAGCTGACTCTATTAAGAATGGAGAAAGTGGTGTACTTGGTGTCAAGGAGCATTCATTCTTTGAGCTATCAAGCTAAATACTGCCACCGAGCCTAGAAACAGTACGGCATTGTAGAACTAGAAGTCTAAGATATCAGATCCCGCTGGCTGTGCATTGACTGGAAATGTATGAAAGATCATCGGTTGACATACCGCCCTCCTGGAGACATCTCGCTCTTCATTGTCAGTCCTTGCTTCGATGAACAAACGGCGCAAGTTTGGGAAGTTTGCCTGGAGTTATGAGTCAAGTTAGAATCCATAAGATGGCAGAAAAAAGTATTCGAGCTCCTCACCATGACTGAATGTAATATATTTTACCGGCAGGAATATTACTGAGATCTAGTAGCTACCGATTCGAGTGGTGAGGATGCTCTCGGTCCCTTTGCTGCTGCTACAGGCTTCCAGCAGCATCCCACCCATTGGCAACAGGGGAAGCTTTGAAACCCCACCTCAACGAAGGTCGAAACAACCCCACCATCTGTGGCTGGACCCTATAAGCTGAAGGGCCTTCCAAGCCACATCAATTTCTCCAGCCGCAGTTCGCGGAACAAGACAGGACCAGGGCCAGAACATTGGGAGCCTGCATGCATCGCAATCCACACCTCATTGCTCCACGACGACATCCCGGCAGGCGACTTGCTCCCGTCGTCTGGAACCTCGCGACCACCCGAGCGTACGTAGCCAAACCCGCCATCAATTCAACAACATTGTTGTGGTTGAAGTCACCGTACCCCAAGAAGCGGGCTATCTGTCCTTTGTCGAATTCGAACATTCACCGCTGTTGCTGGCAATTATTTTCGGACCTCCCCCTTCCTCCCCCCTGCCCAGCCTTTCGCCCCTGATTTTGGCGAGCCACAACAGCGAGGTCAACCTTCAAACCTAGAATATGGCCAACGCGGTAAATCGTATCCGCGGGGCATTTGCGCCCCCGCGCAAGGGCGAAACGTTCGAGTTGCGCGCTGGTCTCGTCTCTCAATATGCACACGAGCGCAAGGAGGCAATTCAGAAGACCATCATGGCTATGACGTTGGGCAAGGACGTGTCGGCCTTGTTCCCAGACGTGCTCAAGAATATAGCAACATCAGATCTGGACCAGAAGAAACTGGTATACCTCTACCTAATGTGGGTAGCGTCGACGACCAACTTTGTGCAGGTATTGGGCACTGACGAGCAAGGACAGGAACTATGCCAAATCCCATCCCGACCTTTGCATTCTCGCCGTCAACACCTTTGTACAAGACTCCGAAGACCCGAACCCCTTAATTCGAGCCCTCGCTATCCGAACGATGGGTTGCGTTCGTGTTGATAAGATGGTGGACTACATGGAGGAGCCGCTGCGGAAAACGCTTCGAGACGAGTCACCCTACGTTCGCAAGACTGCCGCCATCTGTGTCGCCAAACTCTTCGACCTCAACCCGAGCATGTGCATAGAGAATGGATTTTTGGAAACATTACAGGAGCTGATTGGCGACCCCAACCCGATGGTTGTTGCCAACTCGGTCCAGGCCCTTGCTGAGATCAGCGAGACCGCCCCTGAAACCAAGGCCCTAATTATCACACCAACCACGCTGAAGAAGCTGTTGATGGCGCTGAACGAGTGCACGGAGTGGGGAAGAGTCACCATTCTCACCACTCTGGCAGATTACCCTGCAACAGATGTCAAGGAGTCGGAGCACATTTGCGAAAGAGTCACACCCCAGTTCCAACACGTCAACCCTAGCGTCGTCCTCGCGGCCGTCAAGGTCGTTTTTATCCACATGAAGATGCTCACCCTTGAACTAGTCAGGCAATATCTCAAAAAGATGGCGCCTCCTCTCGGTAAGAGTCAACCAACACTGGTATCCGAATAGCCATTACTAACGTATTCGTGCAGTTACACTGGTTTCTTCTGCCCCTGAAGTTCAGTATGTTGCGCTCAGAAACATCGACCTTCTTCTTCAAGCGAAGCCCGACATTCTCAGCAAGGAGTTGCGAGTATTCTTCTGCAAGTACAACGACCCACCTTACGTCAAACTCCAAAAACTCGAAATTATGGTGAGGATCGCCAACGAGAAGAATTACGAGCAGCTCCTTTCTGAGTTGACGGAGTACGCCCTGGAAGTCGACATGGATTTTGTGAAGCGGGCGGTCAAGGCCATCGGCCAAGTTGCCATCAAGATCGAGGCGGCAAGCGACAAGTGTGTCACTGCCCTCCAAAACCTGATTTCTACCAAAGTCAACTACGTCGTACAAGAAGTTGTTGTCGTTATCAAGGATATCCTTCGAAAATATCCCGGCTATGAGGGAGTCATCCCCACTCTCTGCAAGTATATTGATGAGCTGGACGAGCCCATAGCACGGGGCTCCCTCATCTGGATTGTAGGAGAGTACGCAGAAAAGATCAACAATGCCGACGAGATATTATCAGGGTTTGTCGATGTCTTTGAGGAGGAGTTCACACAGGTAAGACTCGCGCGGCCCTTGATAAGAGATCCGACACTAATTCTTGGCAGACCCAATTACAAATTCTTACAGCTGTGGTGAAGCTGTTCCTCAAGAAGCCAAGCAACAACCAAGGATTGGTACAAAAGGTCCTGCAAGCTGCCACCGCTGACAGCGATAACCCTGACATTCGCGATCGCGCCTACATTTACTGGCGTCTTCTTTCTGGTGATCTTGATGTTGCCAAGGTTTGTTTACACCCCCTTTCCCCCACCATTCACAGGACCCACTAACTCCGGTTCGCAGAACATCATTCTCTCCCAAAAGCCAGCGATCACCACCACGGTTACCAGTCTCCCTCCTGTTCTTCTTGAACAGCTCCTCTCTGAACTCTCCACTCTCGCCTCTGTTTACCACAAGCCCCCCGAGTCTTTCATTGGCAAGGGACGCTACGGCGCCGAGGCCATCCAGCGCGCTGCCATTCAGGAACAGCGCCAGAACCTTGCCGAAAACCCCATTGCTGCTTCTGTTGCCGCCGCCGCCGCCAACGGCTCTACTGGTGGGTCTCAAAACAACATTGAGAACCTACTCGACATTGACTTTGACGGTGCTGCTCCTGCTGCCGAGAGCACTCCCGATCGGGTCGCTAGCCCCGCATCAGCCGGTGGTCTGGGTACCCTTTCCCCCAGCGGTGGCATGGCCGACATAATGGGCTTGTTTGACACCGGCGCGCCTCCTCCTGCGCAAGTAGCCTCTGCGCAGGTGCCTGTCCCAGCACCAGGTGGTGGCTTGAACGACTTGATGAGCGGCTTTGCGGGGATGGATCTGAGCGGAAACAGCGCCCCACCACCACCGGGTCAGCAGTTGGGGCACAAGCCAGTGGAACAGAAGACGGGCGGTGGTAGCGACGACTTGCTGGGTTTGTTTTAATGAAAATAGCTGGACTTGGTTTATTGTTCTTGTTGAAGTTTCCACGCGAAGGTTTGCGAGCGAGGCACTGCTGTATGATGCCACGATAGGGCTTGGTCTGAGGATGGAAAAGCGAAGAGAAATATACTAGACATTGTTTTTTCGACCTTTGTTAAGGTTGGGGATATTAGCCTTTGTTGTTCCCATTGTGTATATGTAGTTGCCGTCAGCAAACCCCATCGGTGTTATAACTGTCCTTGAATGTGAGATATCCAGAGTACTAATCAATATTCGGACCGAGCGACTTTGAAGGATGTTCACGGATATTTTGAGAACTAGATATGTGAAAATAACATCCGTGAACCTCCCAAAGGTGAAGAAGCACACCGGACCCAGTTGTGTTCCCTGCTACTTATCACTGTTCCATACTGTGGTTAATACTTCTGGGTAAGTATTCACCCAACCTCGGCCGTTCCTAATTTTACTTTCTTCTTCCACCACTCACACTAACACATCGCAACGACCAGACCACCAAGGTTATCACCGGCATAGTAAGTTCCCGTCCTCTCGCCATTCCCTCATGTTACCCATCTCGATCCTTCATCTGAGGCCACTTCTGCTTCTGTATCTCCTTGCTCGAAAACACAGTTCCCAGACTTTTCGCGCTGGTTGGTTCTCTCCGCCCAGCGTGGATTCTCACAAACCCCTCGGCCATCGATGTTGCCGGTCGCCTAAGTTGCTCACCAAATCCCCACTGCCCCATCACTTCCCTTCAGTTTCAAATAATTTCATCCAAAGATGATATTAGACCACTCGGTCTAGATTGAACTCCCTCCAATCCCTCACATGACCATCTCAGGTTCCTGTGTCGAAACTCTTGAGAAGCAAAAGGCGACGCGTCTGGCTGCCCCGGTCCCTAAATTGCCCGCTCTTTCCCAAATCATAAGACACTCGCATACACACCTCACAGTGACAACTTGAACGGTGGGACCAAAGAATTTCAGGACATCTTTCTTGATCCTGCCCACTCCCACGCCGTCTTTCTCAAATCTCTTCTTTCTCCGCCACGACTTTTTCGCGCATATTCACATTGCCGTCAAGTGAGAGCTGTTTCTTCTTTCCTTCTCAACTTCATCACACTGACATTTATTCTTTTTTCAGATGTCGCAATACTCATTCTCCCAGCCGCCCTTCGAGGGCAATCATGTAAGTATCTTTATTTTTCGGCCATGGCCCCAGCATATCATTCCTTTCCTCAAGATCGACGTGAAAGCTCTGTGGCGCCATAAGAAGTTCTCAGTCTACCTACGTTTGTGCGACGGGCGTTGTTTGGGATGTTGATTGGTTTGTTCCTCTTCTCCTTCAACACTCGTGCACATGTCTACTAACAGCCACTTTTGCTGTAGACCACATCTGATCTTGAGCGGGATGTCCAGCGTACCCTTGACTCGGTTATGGTTATCCACTCCGACGTGAAGGCCATTCAGGCGGCCACCGTATACCTTCCAGCAATGATGCAAAACTCTGCACATGATGCCAAGTTCTTGCGTCTTTGGCGTCAGGAGCAGGCCGAAGTCTTGATGAAGATGCGGCTGGAGCATGCCGGACTCGAGCAGAATCAGACGTTCGTCCTCGCCATCCTAACATTGTTTGTTGGGATATTCGTGGGTGGTGTGCTCGTTGCTTACGCGCATGATCTGTAGTGGACTAGACCGGGAAGTTGGAAGTGAGGGACAGATGGGAGATATAGCCACACGTGAGGATTCAAGGCAATTAGGCAAGGAAGCCTTAAGTGTCTAGCTTGTGTTTGGAACAGGGAGAGACTTAGTTGGTGAGAAACCACTGCAGTGACGAATATTCCTAAAGTATCTATCACACTCCATACAGGTTGAGAGTTTGGCAACCGTATTATTCCTCTAATGTGATGCTTTTCCCTGAGCTTCTTCATATTCCTATTGAAGTTTGCCCTCATGTAGGTTGTATGATTGCAAATATGCCTAAGTAGACAGGTGGTTCTCGTCATAACTAGACTCGACTTCGGATTTTCGGTCACTTTGTCTGACAAGTATTCTCTGTTTTCTGCGGAAAAAGTCTCCCATCACCCAGCAGGCACGACTGGTACACGCCCCCCACATGTCGGTCACATGCATACCTAACTAACATCATATGTACAGCTTTTCCTCATTACTGCCAGTGTATATGAGGGTATCTTGCTTAGTCACCTCTTTTGGCCCAGCTCAAGATGGGGGAACCAGTTCGCCGCCTGTCCAAGCGTAGAGTCCGATGAGTTGTAGATTCCGGCGGAAAACAGCCAGAGAACCTTGTTTAGAACGTCACGGGAGGTAAAGATTCGGGCAGATTCGTTGCGAACTCGACCCGACAACTGCTCAGACGTTCGCAGGAGTCACTCGCCGCGGTCAAGTCGGGGAGTCCAGTATGGCAACCCAATCACCTCTCCCAAGCTGATAGGATACTCGGAGATCACCCGCGGCGAGAATCAGACTCGAACTGCGAAACTCAATCTGGAGCCGTGGGCAACCTCGACAACATTCGTCAGGTACGACCTACCAGTTTTCAAGATTGACCCAACAGTCATACCCAAGGCGGTCACAGACAAATCTCGGTATGGATGGGGAGAAACAACCAGGACCTTCTGTACATGGAAGTTGCCATCCAAAAGATTCTCCAGTGGATCTACATCACCCGCTGGGATGACAAAGACCTGGAACCGGGCGGCGTGTCGGCTAAGAAGGATCCCCTCCCAGATTTCCATTTGCAGGAATGGTTGAAGATTGCTCACCTTTACGAAGCTTTCCACCAGGTGAACCAACTCACCTGAGGGAATTGAGCTGAGCGAGCTAAGTTTGTTAGTAGCACAGCGGGAACCATACAGCCCTCTCTGTCATGCCATCCGAGTCTCCTTTCTTTTTAATATTTGAATTTTCAGACCGGCAGTCACTGTCGGGTATCTTCAAAGCATGCCGAATCAACTTCGAAATCCCGATTGGGCATAAAAGGAGTCATCCCAGCAAGTGAAGGTAGGTAACGAGCTGGGCCGAACTTGGATTGATATGATGACGTCCCATTCTGACTATCTACATTTTGGGGGCCATCAGAGGAGAGTGGCAGCCTCCGAGAGGCTCTTCGGCAGCAACTACGCAATCAGAAAAGTCACGACAGTCATTCACACAACAAACGGTTGTATAGTGTAGCGGTTAGCACCCCAGATTCTGATTCTGGTAACCCCGGTTCGATTCCGGGTACGACCTGATTTTTTGCTTTTCTTTTTCTCTGTGTGCTAAATGTTGTGGAGTACAAGAATTTTTTTTCAAATTTTGGTAGTGGGGTGGAGAGCCAGCGATGAGACGGTACATTGTGGAAATCCCCAAACGATGTATCCCGGACGATTGGCCCGTACACACCAAGACCATGGTCGAACAGGCCATCCACCGTACTGATATGGTCATCAACCCAGGGAACCTTTCGATCTGGAAAACCGCCATCAAGGACAGAATCCGGATTCCGCGCTGATATGCCGCTTCCCTTTGTGGCAGTCCAAGCTGTTTACATGTTGAGTCTGGGAAAGGCGCTGGAGGTCATCGATCTGAGAAGGCAGGCGTGGATGAAAAGAGAATTGTTGAAGTTGTGGTGGAATTGCCTGTAGTTATAGTTGGCCTCCACTATACTACAGTAGGTGCGCTCCCTATAGCGCCCCGAAGCGAGCGCGTCCCACAGCGCTCTTTCACAGAGCATTGCGCGCCCTATAGCGCGCAGCGCATTAAGTATTCAATTAAGCATATATGTAACGGCGGCGTTGGAGCCCCGGCGCGGCAGCCTTGTCTCCCGCCGAATTGCCTCCAAGCCGACCGGAACAACTTTGTAAACCACTTTGAG
>MU864600.1:0-25613 GCA_033296905.1 Podospora australis
TACTTGAGTTCGCTCACGCGTTAAAATAGTTGTAGAGGGACCGCATATCCCATAGGGATCGAGGCAAAGCCTCTCACGGTGTAAGAACAATAATACATACTGATACGAACTCAACGTGTGGAGTGCTGACTTGACGGGCGTTCAGAATACGGTCTTAAAATTCATCAAAAGACCATTAGGCCCCATCGTGTGCATCTGCAGCTTGAGCGATTGGAACGGAAAACATGATGTGAAAGTACGGTGAAGAAAGGAGGAGGAATCCGAGGATTTTAACTCAAGAAGTCACTCTATTCTGATTGTCTACCTCTCGAGGAACATGACCCAACTCCGTCTCTCTTTGCTTCATGGTGTTATCTTTCTGCCTCATATCTGTAACACAGTCGGTACCGCATACCCGGTTAGCTTCAAGCTTGCTTCATTACCCACTTCTCTAGATCTTTGACAGTGGGGCACTCAAGGAATAGCGACGCCTTGACTGGGACGCCCAGTTCCGCTTGGAGCTTGTCGGCAAGCGTGAGCGACATCAGCGAGTCAACGCCAACATCGGCAAAAGCAGTCTCGGGACGAAGGTCTTCCGCATCCAGACCTGTCTCCTGGGCGATCAACCGCATAGAGGCGGCCACATGAGGGTGTTGTTGTCCACCATCTGTCGTACTTGTGCCCGAAGGAGCATTCACTGTTGTTGATGGCTCAGGGGGAGACGTGTTGTTGTCAATGGCGGGCTCTGATTTGGTCGTGGTGCTGGCGCTGGTTGGCGTGGCTTCAATGGGCGCACGGGGGGCGGGTTTGACGGGCTGGATATTCCGAACACCGCCGACGATGTTCTTCTTGGTTGGTTTTGCGCCTCCACTACCGCTACCGCCACGTCGGGCGAACATGACCGGCATCAAAGATCGAGGCACGCGCTTGAACTTGATGCCCTGGCACAGTCCTACGACCGTCTTGTCCCGGAGCAGGTACATGTCACCCGCGTAGGCGCCTGGCTCTCCTTCGACGGGAACCATGCGGACGTAGTTGCGATACTTCACACCTGCCTCCAATGGTTCCGCGAGCCGTAACCGACGCCAGCCAGGAGTGATGAAGAAAAAGTCACGAGCTGGGCTACCCGCTGCGGCATCACCAAACGAGTTCATGACCAGCCCGGCAAGCTGGAAGGTGCCATCAATCCAGTGTGGTGGTGTGTTCCATGTGCCATGGCGGTCTGCATCCAACACGATGTCTGCGGCGGCTTCGAGAGTGTCCGAGTCGACCGCTGCCCGGCGCATGCCCTGGTAACGGACATCGTAGTCTACCACGTTGGCGAAAAGTTGATACGTTGCCTGACGCGACAGCGCGCTCGCCTTGCCTTCCGAGGTCGATTTCCACAGGGCGTCGATCCGCGTGTCTACCAAGTAGGACGCTGTCTGCCACTCTGTGCGCCAATCTTGTGCGTCGGGGTAGTACCACACAGTCGCTGTCGCAAATGGGCGGTCCGCTTGGGGGGACCCGTCGGCACTGGATCTCCACAAACTGACCTGCGTCCGACCGAGGACAAGATCGAGGTCGGCTTCGATCCGAATGAACTGTGATGGCGAAGGGTCATCGTCGTTGATCAACTGAGCCTCTACGACTTGCATGTCCCGGACGTCCATAAACACCTGGGTGGTTTGGGGAACCAGTCGCTTATACGCATGCTCGCCCACGGTGAGGCAGATGTCGGCCCAGATGCTCTACCGGAGGCATAACATTGGTCAGCAACAAACTCATTCTCCTTGTTAACAGAGTACTTACCGCTGTCAAAACGCTTCTCCCATGAATCTTGTGCCCGGCTGCGGCGCCAAGTAGATCCGGGTGCCAGAGGTTGGACACTGCCGTCAATCGCGCCGTCTTCTCCCCGACGTCCTCAAAGGCCACCTTCTGGACGGACGAGGTGAAGAATGACACTTCATCTGAAAAACCATTCGTCTTCTTCCCCGATCCCATAGCAGCAGGGTCCGCCTTGTCCAATGTCCACGTGGTATCGTATGGAATCCAGTAATTCTTGTTGTTCCAGCGGTACGGCTCCAGGTGCAGGAGACGGTGCTGTTGTGACTTGTCACCTCCTCGCCGTGAGAAGTACTCATCCCATGCAATGGGCAGTCCAAGACGATGCAGCGCGGCAAGAGTGTCACTCCAGGCTGCAAGGGCGTCATCAGCTTTGCGAAGGGACGGCAAAACGGTAACAGCAGGTGCATCCTTGTCGAGGCAGTTCCGGACAAAGTTGGAACAGACGGGATGTGGCCCAATGTCAAGCCATACCGAAGTGTCGTCGGCCAGGCCCTCGATAGCGGCAGCTTCAACAGCGGATACAAAGTCAACACGCTCACGAGTGGCACGCCGCAGATACGTTTCATTGAGAATCGGAGAAGCTTCTGCCTCGGCGCCGGGCAAAGACACGCACTTGCCGAGGAGCGGGGAGATAACGGGGATCTGAGGGGTCTTGAAAGTAACGCGGTGACGGGCCGCGGTCTCAAAGTCCTCGAGTACGGGATCCAGCTGGGCGGAATGGAATGCGTATGGTACGTCGAGGAGGATGCATTTCAGTTCAGGGGCCTTTTGTTGCAAGGCGTCGCGCAGGGAGTCAAGCTTGGCCCGGGGTCCGCTGACGACAACGTCGGCGCGGCCGTTGAGGCAAGATATCTCGTATCCAAACTCATCAGGCGGGAAAATCACGACGAATCGGTCGGCCGACGCCCCTCGCACTGACAACATCGAGTGGCTTCCTGTTTTACCGCAAGCCGCTGCCGTCAACTCGGCACGGCGACCAACGAGGAACAGCGCGTCGGCAGCGGACAGCACGCCAGCTGTGCACAGCGCTGCGTACTCGCCCAGACTGTGACCAATCACAGCATCGGGAATGATACCAATCAGCGCCCAATACCGCGCCAGGGCAATCTGCAGAACCACCATTGCGAGCTGGGTGACCAAGGGGCTGTCGTTCCCTTCAACAGTAGCGGTGTCGAGTACGGCGGCGCGCACGGAAGGGAACCCGAGCTGGACAACCACGCGGTCCAGTTGAACGATGAGCTCAGTGAAATCGGGCGCCCGCTCACACAGCGCGGCGGCGGCCCCCCGGTAGAAGCAGCCCTGGCCCGAAAAGGCAAAGACAACCTTCTTCTTCTGTTTTGCGACGTGGAAAGCGTGTGCGTCTAGCGTCGCGTCGTCACCAACCATGTCGCGCAATACCCCCCGTAGGCGTGTGGTATCGGGAACAGCCTCCGCGATGCGAATGTGGTGGTGTATGCGCCGGGCGCTCGTCGTGTAAGCCGCATCTTTGAGGCGGGTATCGGGGTTCGCATCCAAATAACCAAGCAAGGCAGCAACATTGCCGCGCAACGAGGCTTTGCTTTTGGCTGAGATGCATACGACCTCCTGAAGGCCATCGTCCCTCTCGTCTGCGGGCGATCGTGCAGGCGGCTGCGGCGGACTTTCGAGCAGCAGGGTTGTGTTACCGCCATGGGCGCCGAAGCTGTTGACGATGGAATAGCGCTTGCCGTTCCAGGGCGTGTTCTCTGAAACAATACCAGCGTTCCGGCCAGCTAGGTGACGGGCCACAACAGGGTTAACCGTGGTCTTGATACCAATGTGCCGAGGAATTGCGTTATTGCGGTACATCAGGAGGACCTTGATCAGCGAGGCAATGCCGGCAGCGGCCTCCCCGTGGCCGATGTTAGATTTGACTCCGCCGAGTTGAAGTTGTTGCCCAGGCCCACCATTACGCTGATTTCGTGGTGCAAAGAAATCTAGCACCGACTCAGACTCCACGGCATCACCCACCTGCGTGCCGGTGCCGTGGAGCTCGACGTAGCTAACATCAAAGGGGCTGACGCCAGCTTTGTCCATGACACGCCGGTAGTTCTCCTTTTGGATGCCGGCGTGCGGCTGCGTGATCGATACGCTTTCCGATGAGTGGTTGGTTGCTCCAGCAAGGATGGTCCCAAGCACCACATCGTTGTCCGCGATTGCATCCTCGAGCCGCTTGATCACCACTGAACCCACGCCGTCACCTCGGCAGTACCCGTCCGCTCCGGCGTCCCAGACTTTGCACTGTCCCGTTGGAGATAAGAAGTGGCCTTTGCCCAGCATGCAGTAGATATCGGGGCTCGTAATAATGTTCAGACCACCGGCGACCACCGTATCTGCTTCGCCAGACCACAACGCCGAGCAGGCAGCTTGCACAGCAGCCAAGCCACTCGAGCAGGCGGTATCAACATTGAAGCTCGGGCCGTGGAAGTTGAAGAAGTAGTTGATGCGTCCGTTGCCAAACGCGCGCTCAGTGCCGGGGATGCCATAGGTGCCAATCTTCTGGCTGGCGTTCACCTCACGGTAGTCGTCGCTGGCTTGGCCGTAGTAGGTACCAACTCGAGAGGCGTGTGACGAGGGTGTGCGACCGGGTACGAAGCCGGCCATCTCAAGCGCCTCATATGCCGTTACGAGTGCCAACCGTTGCATCGGATCCGTTTGCTGCGCCTCCCGAGGGGACATGTTGAAGAAGCCCGCGTCGAAAAATCCAGGGTGAGACACGAAATTGCCGAACCTTGTGCCCACGCTATTCTCCATCTCCATGGTCGGATCATAGTGCGCATCGAGGTCGAAACGGTCCGCAGGCACCTCGGACACAGTATCACGGCCCTGAACCAACAGCTCCCAGAATTTGTCGGGCGTGTCAGCGTCTCCTGGCATGCGACAGGCCATGCCAACTACCGCCAGCTTCGAGTCTTGTGGCAAACCTGGGTTGCCCAAGTTTTCATCGTTCTCTGGTACGACATAGACCCAGTCAACGATGTCCTGGCCCTTCACGACGGTGTGGTGCGACAACTGTGCGGTAACGGTGGACACGATGCCGTCTGAGATGATTGACGTTCTGTAGTGGAGTATACCGAGACACGACGGTGGCTTATCATGCGACAATTGGATCTGCTCTACCGCACCCTCGGCTATCTTGTCAAAGAACAAGGGCTTGGTGAGAGCCTCGGTGCAGATTGCCTCGATCAACCCAGCGGCGTCAATAGCCTCAAAGGGGCTCCCAGTGTGCGGGGACAGCAGTGGCTGATGGACTTGATGACAGCCCCACCTCTCACTGTCCCACACTTGAGCCGCTTGTAGGATGGTGAGCACATCGTCTTCGTTGTAGACGTTTGGTACATGGCAGAGACCGCCAGAGATGGGCAACTGAGCGTGCCGCGAGGCCCCTAGCGTTTTCGACGCGCCGAAGAGCTCCGCCAGACGAGCAGGAGGGCCAGTGATACCCACGGACACATGGTCGACGTGGCTGATGCTGACGCGTGTTAGGGCAGTGGCCATGCCGTCTTCGTCCGTCTGCTCGCCGTTAAAATGGTCGAGCTCCGCCTGTACAACCTCGGGCGACAGCCCAGTGATGACTGACGCCCAGCTGGGACCAGTGGTGGTGGTTGTATTCTCAAGTAATTGGGAGACGCGGCCCACATGCTTGCAGAAGATAAAGGCCATGCGGACGCCCTCGGCGCCGCGTGAGACGAGATCCACGAGTGTAGGAGAAACGGCGACCGCTGCCGCTGAGAACAGGCCAATGCTGATGCCTGCTAGACATGGTGCTGCAAACTTTGAGTTGTGATACGGCTGGTTGGTCGCTTCATAGTGACTGCAGTCGGCGTTAGTGTATGGGAATTTCAGGTGAGAAAAGGGTAAACGCACCCGATCAGCACTGCCAGTTGATACAAACAGACAATGGCACCCTCCCAAGCGCCGCCTACAGGCCCACGCCGGAGTGTCTCCCACCGCGAACCCAGCGTTACTACATCGGCGAACGGCGGTACCGATTCACGTTGATCTCTCGGCAGGGCCTGCACTTCTTGCCTCAGGACGGCAACGCTTTGGCGTAGGAAGCTCGCGAGCAGGCCATGACGGGGATGCTTGGCGTGTTTGTGGAGTCTACGCAGGAGGTCTTGCACGTCGCCGCTGGGTAGCTCAGGACCGAAGACGATGAGCCCTAGGGGAGGATTACTTTCGCTGTTGTCAGTGGTCTTTGTGGGAACTTGGGGCCTGCCGGTGCTGTGTGCTCTGGACGACGACGAAGGAGTAGGACTCATGCTGCTATTGCTGCTGGTAGTGTCCATTGTCGGTCAGTATGATGTTAGTGGCAGTTGAGTGCCTGACATGGAAAGGGGTTGAGTGAGAAGTTGATCGTTGTTTTTTTCCCCTTCCAAGGCCTGGGGTCTTGTGGCAACAGCCTCTAGGTATATCATATTAACTCCTGGCTAACTTCTTCATAGAGTCTTCAGTTTGCTAAGCCTCACCTCCGCGACAGATACACAGAGATGGGGCGATAAGGTCTGCAGCACTGTTGCTTCGCCACATGTATGCAGTCAGGGGTGGTATTGAGGTGAAGAGGCGATGGCCTGCAGGGTCCACCTGGCTATTGCACGGGTAAACGAGCTACACGAAGGCTCGGGATCCGAGCGGAGAATTGTCTGAAAGGGGCACCTCGCAAGCGGGTCAGCAAAAATGTCCCAACATGAAGACTCTATTGCATGCTATCGCTAAGGCAGGTAATGACACACATCCATTATACCGTCTGACTTTGAACGACAAACCAGTGTCTCCTCTGGCCCGGTCCAATCCCAACCAGTCGGGACCCGACTTTGCCATGGTCTGCCAACATAAACAATACCTGATCCAGCAGCGGCCTCACAGCAGTGTCAAACGAGTCCGAACTCGAGGCTAACTCCCCGTAGAGACGCTCCCCCACATCCTCCACAGTCAGACTTGGAGGAGCCTGAGCCAGCACCGAGCAAACTTGTCTCTCTCGGGCAGCCCGCTGCGCGATGTACATATCCAACACGCGTGGGAGGTTCTGGATGACATCTCCGTGACCAGGGTAGCCGGCTCCTGAGCAGCCCAGCCGACGCATAAGGCGCAGACTCTCGGTGTAAGCGCCGAGGTCATCAGCAACGCTGTAACCGTGGCCCAGGACGGCGTCGCCCGTGAACATGACGCTTTCTTCCTCTAGCACAAAGCAAGCATGGTCCGCACTGTGGCCCGGCGTCAGCACCACCCGCAGTGTGGCGCCCTCGGTGGTGAATATCTGCCCGTCTCGGAGCGGGTGCTGGCCCAGGTCAGGCATGTGTTTGTGCACGGGGATGTCTGGATCGTGCAGTAGCAGGTCATCCAGCCCGCCAGTGTGGTCATTGTGCCAATGTGTTAGCAATACATGTGAGATGGATATGTCGTGGTCATCAAGATATCCAGTCAAGTTCATGATCCATGATGGATGACCCTATTAGTCCCGGTTAACAGCCGTGGACGCAAGTGAAAGAAAGCATGCTTACCTCGCCGGTGTCGATGAGGATTCTCGACCTCCCTGTGCCAACGAGATAGGTGTTTGTCCCTTGGAGTTGCATTGGCCCTGGGTTACCGCCGAGGAAGCGGACGACGCGCCTGGAGGAGCCACAGTTCTCAGTGACATCGCCAAGCTTCGGCAGTCTGCTATGCTGTGTTGACAGGTAGTCGGCCCAGAAGGTAGACGAGTAGAACCCCTGAGGTTTGGGTTTGGTCATGCTTGGGCTTGAGGAGGGCATTGCGCGACGGGCGAGGGGATGTCAAACTAGGGAAGCGTTGAAACTTCGAAATCTGCTATGGAGATGATGATTGAGTGGAACAATTGCATCCACCAACTCGGCTGATTTTATCGTCCCCGGGCAGTTTGCAATTAACACACATGTTCCACGTATGGCTTTCTCACTATTATCCCCCTTTTCCTTGTTTATTTTCCATACAAGCCACCTAACTATACTTTGGGTGTGGCAAAACCCAGTATGCAGGTTGCGACCAACGGCAATAAAATGCTGACATGCTGACAGTAAAAATGTGCCGGAATCCTCCCGAGGTAATACCCCGAGCCACAAAAAAGCTATCTGCCGGTCGGGGTAGTACGGGAATAATCAAGCTCCACTGGAAGCAATTCAGTTTGATCGGTATCCTTCCACGGACAGCGAGGGGCGGATTAGCCCGGAGGCGAACTGAAGCTATTCATGATGAAGGGTATCTTGATAATGCGGTATATGATGAATGCTGTGCTCCTCTGTTCTCCTGTTGAATATCATCTGCATCAAGTTACCTACTGCAACCGGCTCTAGGTAATCACTTCAACATAAATCTCATACAGTCAAATTACTTCATCACAATGGCAAGCATTCCTCAACGAGCCACTGTCTTGGTGGTGGGTGGTGGCCCCGGTGGCTCCTATGCGGCGGCCGCCCTCGCACGAGAGGGCATCGATGTTGTGTGCCTTGAGTCGGAGAAGTTCCCCAGGTTAGTTACACAAAGCACAGTAACAAAGACCATTGACCAGGATGGAGTCTAACAGTGAGTTCGCAGATATCACATTGGCGAGAGTATGCTTCCTTCAATGAGGCATTTCCTCAAGTTCGTTGACGGCTATGAGAAGTTCAACGCTCATGGCTTCAATGTTAAGAAGGGCGGTGCTTTCCGTCTCAACTGGACCAGACCCGAGTCTTGTAAGTTATTCTCGCCGACCACTGCAATTGCAACCAGGACTAACAACAAACTCTAGACACCGACTTCGTGGCCGCTGGTGGTCCTGAAGGATACGCCTGGAACGTGATCCGTTCCGAGGCCGACGACATCCTGTTCAAGCATGCCGCTACCTGCGGAGCCCAGATGTTTGACGAGACCAAGGTAACAGGCGTCGAGTTCGCAGAGAGCGGTTCCGAGGAGCTGGGCCGTCCCGTATCAGCGACCTGGAGCCGCAAGGTAGATGGCACATCCGGCACAATCACCTTCGACTACCTCATCGACGCATCTGGGCGTTATGGCCTTCTCAGCACCAAGTACCTCAAGAACCGTCACTACAACCAGGGTCTCAAGAACATCGCCAACTGGGCCTACTGGAAGGGCGGTGGTGTGCACGGCCTCGGCACCCACAAGGAGGGTGCGCCATACTTTGAAGCTCTCAAGGACGCCAGCGGGTGGTGCTGGTTCATCCCCCTGCATGACGGCACCCACTCCGTCGGTGTAGTTCAGAACCAAGATATGGCGACCAAGAAGAAGCGCGAGATGACTGAGCCATCGACCAAGGGATTCTACGTGCAGAACTTGGACTTTGTGCCAGGCATCAAGGAGCTCCTCTCCAAGGCCGAGATGGTTTCAGACGTCAAGTCGGCCTCAGACTGGTCGTACAGCGCAACAAAATACGCCTTCCCCGGGGCCCGCATCGTGGGTGATGCTGGTGCTTTCATCGACCCCTTCTTCTCCTCTGGTGTGCATCTTGCCCTGTCTGGCGGCTTAGCTGCTGCCACCACCATTTGCGCGGTGATCCGCGGTGACTGCGACGAGGCCACAGCTGCGTCCTGGTACGACAAGAAGACCGCCGAAAGCTACACCCGTTTCCTGGTAGTCGTTTCCAGCGCCCTTAAACAGATCCGCCACGGGGACCAGCCGGTGCTGGACGACTATGACGAGCAGAGTTTCGAGCGCGCCTTTGACCTGTTCCGCCCCGTCATCCAGGGCACAGCTGATGCCGACACCAAGGGCAAGCTCACGCAGACCGAGATCTCCAAGACGATCGAGTTCTGCTTCCGCGCGTTTGCGCACGTCTCATTTGAGGACAAGGAGGCGCTGATCGCTAAGCTGAAGCAGTTGGGTCTGGACGGCGATATCCACGACGAGAGCAATGCCAAGGCGCTCGCTGAGCTCGAGGAGAAGTTGACAGCTGAGGAGAAGCAGATTCTCACGACGCTCAAGGGCCGCCGCATGGTTCGCCCTGAGGATATTCTCGACATTGAGAACTTCACTCTTGACTCGGTCGATGGTCTCGCACCTCGCCTGGAGCGCGGAAAGCTTGGCCTCGCCCCGGCGAAGAAGGCACCCATCAAGCTCACTGGCAAGGATAAGCTGTCGTTCCTCAACGGCGAGGCCAGAATCGCTGGCAAGCTCGAGGAGAACGGCCACGGCGGTACCGGCGACTGGTATGCTCCCAAGAAGGCCAACGGCAGCATGAACGGCGGTATGAACGGCCACAGCAACGGCCACTCCAACGGCCACAGCAATGGGCACATGAACGGCCACTCCAATGGTGCCATGACAAAACCCACCTCATCTCCTCTCGCAGACCTCCTCGCATCCGTCGAGGCTCCCACCCCCGCCCCTCTTGACGAGTACACCAGACACAACCTCATCTCCTCCCTGCAAGAACAGGCCGAGGAACTCGAAACCCCCCACGACACCCTCCTCCGCCTCCTCAACGCCAGCAGACAAGTCTCCCTCGTCAAGCTCGCCATCGACCTCGGCATCTTTGAAGCCCTCGTCGGAAGCAAATCCCCCCTCTCCTCCACTGAGCTCGCCAAGCCCACCGGAGCTGAGCCCGAACTAGTCGCCCGCATCGCTCGCTATCTGGCATCGAACCGCTTCATCGCCGAGGCCGGTCCCGACCAGTTCACCGCGCGCAAGGTCACGCACACCCTGGCCGATCAGCGCATTTCTTCCCCCCTGAAATTCTTCCACGCAGTCAGCACCCCGTCTTTCCAAGCCTTGCCCGACCATTTGAAGGAAACCGGTTACCGCAATGTCACTCCTGGCGCGTCGGCTCTGCACAAAGGTCTTGACGCCCAAAACGGTCTTTTTCCCTGGTTGAAGCAGCACCCTGATGTTGCCAAGGATTTCCAGAGTTTGATGGGTGTCCCTAAACAAGGCAACGGGCTCGACCACGTCCCCCTTTCTTCGTCTGACAACTCCACCCACAGCGGGACTACCGTCCTGGTCGACATCGGGGGTAACACCGGCCAGCAAGCAGCTCGTCTGGTGAAACAGCACCCTGAACTTGCCGGCAGGGTGGTGGTCCAAGACCGCGAGGAGACTATTGCTGCTGCGCCCGCTGTCAAGGGGGTAACGCTGCAGTCTCATGACTTTTTTCAGCCTCAGCCTGTTAAGGGTAAGTTTTCCTTTTCCCCATCCCATCCCATTGAATGTGACTGACGAGAAAATGGAGAATAGGAGCAAAGTACTATTACCTCCGAGCGATCCTGCACAACTGGAGCGATGCCGAAGCAGAGAAAATCCTCTCGGCCATCACCCCCGCGCTGGAGTCGGGATCCCAAGTAGTCATTGACGAGGTGGTCCTCCCCGAACAAGGGGCGCACGTCTGGCCTGCTGGACTTGATCTGCAGATGCTCACCCTCTTTGGGACGGGGGAGCGCACGGCGAAGCAGTGGGATGCTCTGCTCGACCGTGCCGGGCTCAAAGCGGTAAAAGTGGAGAAGTACGCGCCTGTTTATGGGGGTTGTGTCATTTTTGCTGAGCGCAAGTGAGTAGAAAGGAAACAAACGGGCCAGGGAAAGAAAGAACTGGGAAATGGGGAGGAGTTTAGGTACCAGGTAGTGATTGGAGTTTTCTTCTATTAGGACTGCAATGTAATGAATCTATGATTTCTAAATGCTCAGACCCTGTTCTGAGCTTCGTGTGATTGTCCGGTTTCCTAGCTGTTGAGAGTTTCTGGCCCTCCGCTTGCGGTGCTTGGTTCAGACCGCTTCTGAACTTCACACAAAGTGTGCTTTCCCTAGCTGTTTAGAATTTCCGGGCCTCCTCTTGCGCTGCTGCTGCTGCTGTTGCTCTCTCGGTCGAAACGCAGGAGATCGGTAACTTCCTGTTTGCCTGCTGTGAGCTGCTCACCGAGGAAGGAGTCCCGACGGTTGTACAGCCCTCCAAGCAAAGCTGACAGATTTGAGTTGTTGTTGCTGCTGCTGCTGCTGCCGCCGCCTCCTTCAATCTTTGCTGTGCTGTCCCCACTGACATCGGGCTTTTGTGGGACAAGAATGTCACCCATGACTGCCTCCAGCTCCTGTAACCGGCTGCTAACCACACCCCCTACAAGCACCGCCTCCATGCTTCCCTCGATCTGGTGGCTGCCAATACTCAGCGGCGCTCGTTTCAGTTCCTCGTGCGCGCCCTGTCCGTGCTGCTGCTGCTGCTGCTGCTTGATATTGCGGTATGTGCTGATGACCCGCCTGTAGCGGGAAATGACCTCGGCGAACACCACAGTCGCGAGAAGTTGCAATTGGGGTCCCGCCCGGCAGATTGGGCAGTCCAGCAGTCCGCGCATAAGTTGGACCGCCTCTTGTGCCGCTGATAGTACTGAATCCACAGTTGAGAGCGATAACGAGGTCCCGGGGCTTCCCATCAAGCAGAGGGGGGAGTTGCCCCGCATTGAAGTCAGGATGCCGGTAGTGATGCCCACGCAGGACCCGTGGGGTTTGTTGGCGTTTTGACAGGTCGCTGGATTGGGTCGTTCGTGTTCCACAATAGTGGAGGCTCCAGATGATGTGGTTGCACGCTCCGTGTCCTCTGCCGCCAGCACCGTGGGAAGGGTGAAGTCGGGGGATTCTGAGCCCAACGCCGTGGCTGCCCGTGTGTAATCTTCTAGCCACTCCGAGTCGAACATCATCTCCGTCATATCCGCCATCTCCGTGTCTGTATGGTGGTCGTCGGGGTTAACAGGGGGCGCCATTGGGGTCGTTTGGTGTCACTTGTCGGTGTGTGGTCTCCTTTCTCATCACTGGTGGTGTAAACAAACAAAGCTGGAAACCTATTGATATGTGACACTGTGTGACATGTAGGCCTTGGTGACATGTTCAGTCCGGCTTCCCCTAAATCTGGCGGCCGGGAGTCGGAGCCGGCAGGTCGGGTCCGTCTTGGCAGTCTTCTCTTTTTCTTGTTGGTGTGGCAAGCAGGGGGGAATGAAACCACCACCACATGCCAGTTTGTGGCAATGACGGGATATTGTAAAATTACCGAAACCAATAGTTCGGTGGATAACAACAAGACGGGCAGGTCCTGCGTGCAGGTCTGCTTCTCGCTCGCCCCGACTACAAGCTAGTAGCTGGATTTGATCAGTGATGGTAGGTTGTCAGTCGCCAACTATATAACCGACCACGAGAGGTTGAATTTGAGGCTCGTCTCTTGAAACTTGACCTTTTTGTGGACTTCGCGCACTTGCGGTGTGGATCAAAAAGCGAAAAGGAACCACTAGTCTCGAGGTCCTTACTTACGGGTATACATTTCCTCACGAAGGATAGCTTTGCGTATGTACCTTGGCTTTCTCGTCAGCGGTAACGCTATTCCGATGGGAATGCTGCGCTGCTGGTGTTGCTGTTGCTGTTGCTGTTGCTGCTGCGGCTCCGCGGCTCCGCGGCAGCTCGCTTATTACACAACAGTCTCACTTCTGCATTCTGTGCTGCCGATAACCTCGCAGGAATCCCTCCACTGATAGGCAAAGTCCGGCTGTCATACGAATAAGTCCGGCTGACAGCAGCTGCAGCCAAGTCAATACTTTGTGCACACTCAAAAGGGATTAACTTCCGCGATCAAGTAGAAGGAGGTAGTTGCCAAAAGGACTGATGATTGCAAACAAAGGGACCATCCAGGGCCGTTTGAGCCACTGTCTCGCTTGTTTTTCGGGGGTAAGCGGGTTGGGACCGGGGACGGAGAAAAAGCCTCGATGGAATTTATTTTGTTGGTTCTTGGTCCAGTCAAGCTTCGTTGCGTTGCAGCACTTGTTGGGTGAATGGTGAATTCATCTGCAGCGTATTCGGTTGCAGAGTGGCGGGTTTAACCTACTAGGTACCTTTAGGGGCGGGGGTGGGATTGCGAGTGGAAGGTGGTTAAAGGTGTGAGTGGTTGAATGCAAGCCCACATCTCACCTACCCCATGTGAAGAAGATCTGGCCGTTTGGAAATTCAGTGTTTTGTGCAACTGCTGCAGATCCCCCGTAATCTTCCACGATAACGGATAAACCCCACGCATATCCCGCTGATTCTTTGCTTCTATTGATGATCAAAAGATACCAACTCGCAACGTTAAAACTTTAAAAACTTGCAAGGCAAGGAACTGTGTGTGTGTCAAGGTGGGTCACTGATGTCAGTAAGACCAACTGATAACACGTCAACCACGGTTTGGCCAGAATGATTTGTTGTTGATTTCTTTTCGGATGCATCTTGCGAGCTCGACACACACAACACAAATGGTGGCATGATTATCATGTGGGTGAGACTGACACCAACCTGCCGCGAACAAAACAGGCAGCTGTCGTAACCCCCCTTTATCCACACGGCCGGTGCAGCGCAGCGGCGCAGTCCACACAAACGCAGACCACGACCAACACGATCACTCGGCCGCGGCTTGCGGTTAATTAACAGTGTGTGACTTTGCAGAAGAGCGGACCTTATTTTGTACGGTGGGCGGCTTACCGTTCCCTTAAAGCTAAACCTGAACGTGTGATTCCAACTGTCGACAATCGCGAACTCAGATCTTATGCAGTACGTAAACCAACCATAGGTCGCGCGGTGTGGATTAATTACCTACCTACCTCCCTACGCCCTACATGTACACGACGCCAGCGTCGCATACAAGTATGTTGATCAAGATCTTTGCATGTCTATCTTTCGATTTCGCAGGATCGTGTGGCTTGAGGTTCCCTTTCCCCACTGGCACTCAGTTCTCCACAGGGCGCTCCTTTGTGTAGATTCCCGTCTCGTACCGTAAAAAAACCGATACAACCTCAAAAATGCTTGTTCCCCCACAGACACAGGGGGTTACAATCCTTCGCTTCAGTCACGTCTGGGTGAACTTCGCCCCGCTCATAAGTACCATACCTAACGCAGTTAAGTACGCAGTAGGCAGATAGTAAGCAAGTTGGCGAATGCAACCGCAGATACGTGACAATCCGTCCTTTGCAGCGCGGGTGGTAGCGGTTGCGGTCACTGCTGCGATACATGTACGCAGCCTGCGGGTCATGTTGGAGTGGACTCGGACGGAGGCGTAGACTGGAAAATATCATCGTACGAAATCCGGCCGAGGATTATTCTAAGCTACAAGAGGGATAACAAGGGCCTTGGTCTTCCCTTGGCGATTTCTGTAATCAGGTTTTTCTCTTGGACGACGGAACTTTCTAGCTTGGAGACTTTGCCGCACTGCAGCACTAATAATTATGGATTCAACACCATCAACGACAACATCATCATCATCGCCATCATTATTATGTCTCTCATCAGTCTCGACTCTATCCCGCACCGGTTCAACCACCCCCCAGCAGAAACTGAAAAACGCCTGCGATCTATGCTCGACGTTCAAGATACGATGCGATAAGGGCAAGCCATCGTGCGGGCGCTGCGTCAACCTTGGTCAGGCTTGTTCATACAGCCCAGCACGGCGCGCTGGTCGTCCGCACAGGTTACGGCAGCAACAGCAACAGCAACAGCAACAACAGCAACAAAATCAGTTGACAGAACACCAGCATCAGCAGCAGCAGCAGCAACTGGAAAGCTTGTTCACCATCAAGTCAACATGCTTCAACGACTCCCACCCTCCTCTCAGTTTTGCCGCGGGGGATTTCGATTGGGGCAACTATGACTGGGGCATGGAACTGGAGCCTTCCACTCTGGACGAACCACCTTCACAAGTTCCCGAGCATCCCGGGAGAGCGAGCATATCGGACTTGACAGTGGATCATTACAACCACAAATCCCACAATTCCGTCGCACGGCAGACGGCATTATTATCATCATCAAGTGGCAAACTCGAGCAGCAGCACATCAATCAGCAGCACATCAATCAGCAGCAGCAGCAGTTTCAACCGTCGTACCCTCCCCCCCCTCCTCGTAGCAGTGGCAGCGGGAGCGCCGCCAGCGGCGGTAGAACACCAACTGGAGACCAAAATCGCGGAAACGACTGTGCCCGAGTGGCAGCGTCCATCGTCGAGCAGCTGGACCCAAGCAGCAACTACTCCAGTTCTTCCTCCCAAATCACAACCACCGCCCACTGCCAGCGACTACTCACCATCCTCGTGTGCCCATGCTCCGAACAGCCGGTAGTGGCTTTGCTCGTGGCGTCCGCATGCATTGCGTTGATGGACGCCATCGTACTCCAACAGCAACAGCAGCCACTCCCAGACGAGACATCATTGCAACCGTCAAGCTGGCCACTCACCCCGTCCAGCCCCAGCCAGCCGCGCCACCAACACTCACGGTCGTACGACTCGGACCAGGGAGAGTTTGAGGGATTGTCAAAGATCGCCAAGGTCGTTCTACGGTTCACGCAACGATATGCACAATATGCCGAAGGAGGAGGAGAAGGAGCAACAAGGGCATTGCTGGAGCCCGTCATGACTCTGCTGCGGTCGAAACTGCAGTTTGTGACGGAGGAGGCAACTGGTAGACTCGTCTTGTAATCACGCTGTTACGAAATATAAAATAATAGAGATACGAAGAAACGTTTGTTTACGAGTTCAATTTTGTTGCGAGTGTAGGGCGGTGATTTTTCCATGTTCAATGAACCTGAACACTGGCACGCATTAGCAGGCGGGTTTCCTTGGTCTTGACACACAAGCTTCCCAAGCTTTCGAAGCTTTCGAATGCTAGATACCCCGAAAAGCTTATTTCCACCCATTCAGGATGTGCTGCTTCAAAACTTCCTCGGACTCGTTTGAAAAACTCCTAACACCAAAAAAAAAGACGGGAAAAAAGGAATACAATACCTATTTGACATGTTCCCCTGAACCCTTAAACACCCTTCACCGGTTCAACTCGCTAAGCCACCAAGCCCATTGTAACACAACATCTTTTTCCGAGTGCACGCATCCACGCTCGCGATGTTGCCCTAAAAATGCTACCGGCCCGCTGAACCTTTTTTTCAAAACAAAAAAAGTTTAAATCCGGTACGCTTCGCCAAAGGACCTCGGCTTTAGGTAAGCAATACCACTCCAGCCTACATTTGTCTTATTTCCGATAAGCTACAGATACGAGCAACGTACCCCAGTGCACAGACTCAGAAGGGGCTCACATGTGTTTCGTCGGTGTTGTGCGCCATCACCGAAAGAGTGCACACCGCAAGTGTAGGAAGTCAAAGGCATGCATCGTAAGAAAGTGACGAATATTTTTGATTGATATATCTACCATATTCAAGACACACATGTGTGCAAGTGCAACTGTGACACTGCAGTCCATCCAATCTTGGCAAATGCCAAGCTCAAATGATCTACGATGTCCGCTCCTTGGCGCCAAGGAGCATTTAGGACGGGTTCAACGCCAAGCAAAAGCTGAGCGGTGCGGCCCGGAATCCTTGATCAAGATCGATCGTGACAACACTACCGTAGTGCTGGCCGCTGGACCCTTAAACGGCTGATCTATCTAGCGCCCTCCCAGAGCGTGACCGCCGACATAACGGGGAAAGCCAGAGTAGCTCACCCACAGCTCACCAGAGAAAGGGTTGGTGCCGACAATCTCCTTCTCGCGGCTCTTGAGCTCCTCGACGTCCCAGGCGGCGAAAACCACCTTGCCGTTGAGGAACTTGGCCTCCGGGGAAGAGATCCAGACGAGGAAATCCGAGGGGAGGGAGACTTTTCAAATCGTTAGCATTTTGTCATCCGAAGCGGAAAAAGAGGGGGGGGGAAAGCTCACTGTCGTCAAAGTTGAACGGCAACTTGGTCGTCTTGGACAA
Organism: Podospora australis; assembly: GCA_033296905.1. NCBI lineage: Eukaryota > Fungi > Ascomycota > Sordariomycetes > Sordariales > Podosporaceae > Podospora > Podospora australis. The sequence goes on from MU864600.1 coordinate 17,503, forward strand.
CTGCGCAGACATGTTCGTGTCTAAAAACCCGGGGTGGACGTGGTGGATGCGGACGGTGGGGTTCTCAGCCCCAAACGCCTGCAACAGCTTGACGGCAGCCATCTTGGAGCTGACGTAGGCGCCCATGCCCGGGAAGGGCGGGAAGAAAATGCCGGCGGTGGTGAGGTTGACGAGGATCGCGTCTTTCTTCTCGCCGTTGCCCAGCACCAGCGCCTGCGCCAGGGTCAGGGTACCGACAACGGTGGTCTTGTACCCGTCGAGGAACGTGGCGGGGTCAGCTTCGACGAGCGGCACCACAGGAGCCAATACACCGGCAGCGTGGATGACGGTGTCGACGGCGCCGTGAGAGGCGGCGACGTCGGAGAAAATCTTGCGGAGCTTGGCGCTGTCGAGCAGGTCTACCGCGTGTGACTCGACGGTGAGAGAGCTGTTCTTGGCACGGACAAGGTCGGCTGTCTCAGACAATGCATCCTCGCGCCGGCCGAGGAGAATAAGGGCCTTGGGACCGGAGACGGCGAATGATTGTGCGGTAGCCCGGCCAATGCCGCCTGTTGCGCCCGTGATCACCACGACTTTGCCCGCTGACGAGAGTGCGGGGTTGGTCGGATCGATGCCCGCATAGCTGGTTGTGTGCGTCACCTTGGTGTACGAGGGCTGCGGCTGGGCCATGGTGGGTGGTGGTTTGGACAGGGGAAGATGGGGATATCGCGTGCGTGCGAAAAGAAAAACTGAAGAAAGGAGAAAGTGGTTTTGATGACCTGCTATAATCAAATCGCTTGCTTGGAAATTGGAATGAAGGGGAAAAAGGATGATGATGATGATTGCTGCCTTTGCGCGTTTGCTGCACTCCCTCCTCTTGTTGGTTCCCTTTGTTCGCTAACTTCGGGCAATTGGGCAGGGAGGGGGGGAGCGGGGGGAGGGCGCTTGACTCCAGCCAATCGGGGGATTGCGCTGTATTTTCGGGCCCATGGTGCAATCCCATTGGGTGCAATGTTATTACGTTTGCTGATTATGGCGTATTTCCTCAGCGTTCATGCTAACGGCACAGTTGCCCGTGATGAAGTTGTGTTTGGTGAGCAACAGCGGTGTTGGGTCAGTATGGTACATGTAGGTCACTGGGGTTAGTCAGGGGCTGCGCGGGTCCAATGCCGATCAAATGCAGTCAGCATATCGACCCACACCCATCTCTTCTCTCCAGGCATCCAGGGCTCGTTTGTTCTTGTTCTGTTCGAAGTTGGGGCCAAAAATCAGCCATTTCTTACCAGATTATGCGCGACTGCGGCTCGAGAGGCCGCCTAACGAAACGTTATATCTTGAGTGGTGACTGGCGGAACACCTCGACGGTATATCCGGCTCACCACCTTTGACCGGCATTAATCCGGAGCAAGCCTGGCTCCCGGGCTCCCTCAGAGATGGTGGTATCTTGAAGAGACCCCGGGTCCTTCCCGTTAGGTTTCCTTCGTGGAAGGTCGCTTTCTCTCGGGTCATCCTTCAAGAACATTTCCCTGAGATCAGGGCTTTTTGATAGAGCTATTGTTTCAAGTTTGCTGCTACCTTGGTTTTTCCCCTTTCAAAAGTACCGCTAACGAAGAGTGGGATGTCTGGCGATGGGGGCAGCGAGTCGGCGTCACCCGCTGCGCCTCTGAGGATGGTACATGTATCTGAATGATAATTGCGTACAGGTACAGGTCTGTCTCATCCAAAATCCAAAGGTCGTTCGTCTTTGGAATCATGATGCCTCCGTGACATTCCCGTCGTCTCCAAATCTCTCCCAAGTGGGGGTCGAGAGAAACCATCTCGCTTCGCGATATGGAAACCAGATCCTGACGATGTTAGTTTGAATCCTACCTCTTCCACCATGTAACCCATCCAAGTTCTTAGTTCTTGTCAGCCAGCTCGTCTTCTTTTCCGTCTCCTATTGAGGCCTTTTCTGAGCGTCTCTGGTTTGGAATCAGTCGACGTGTCTCAAAGTCCGGCGTACCTGGGGTTCTGGGGGAACTCGCTGTGAGTTTGTCTCTGAAAGCAAAGTACTTTTGAGCAAAAGTACCTTTGAAGACGCTCGTATCGGGTTAACCCAGAGTCACGTCTCTATTTCTGAGCTGGCTTATTCTCCTGAGCCATGTGACAGCATAACTTGGGACACAAAATACAACTCAGCTCAGCCCTGCCAAGCGAACCAAGCGAGCCAAGCCAAAGCTTAGCCCTCCGCCCTGTTCCAGCTGGGAGAGGGGGCAGCTGAGGACGTTTTGATCACTCGTTGTACACATGCCCTCCGTGCTTACGAGGTATTGGCTGGCGCGCTTAGCTCGCTCGAGTGACTCTTCTTTAGCGTATCCCTATTATCATCGAACCCACGCTCATGTGTGCTGGAAGCGACCGGTGCCTAGTGTGGGTAAGACGGCGAGTGTTGGGGCCGGTTGGCTTTGACGTTCTTGGGTACCTTGAGCATATCATGCCATTATCGTTTGCCCGTCGGCGGTCCCGCGTCAAGAGCAGTTAGCCACCCATGAGAGGGAGTTCTCGCTTGCGGTATGCGCCTCTTCGTTCCCCTGCAGATGATGAGAGGCCAAGTGTGCCTCCCCCTGACCTGCACCACGTTGTCACCACGTGCCTACCCGACCCAGGCACCTATTGCAAGCCCTGCTTTCTGATATCCAGTTCAGGTGAGGTGTAATTACAGTGCGCCTCAGCCTCAACATGGCGAGTGCTGGTTCACAGTCAAGATACTGAGAAGAGGCCAGGAATGGCACAGAATTCCAATAGTGCGGAAAGGGATGCCATAGCCGAGGCCTCCACGGCGTCGTGGTCTGGAGATGGAGGGCATGTATATAGATCAGACGAAGTATATAAGTCAGGCCACGTTGGCGACCCAGTATATCCAGCTTGCTTCACACCACAAAGACACACTCGTTCTGTCTCCTAGAGTCTTTTTCTTTGAATTTTGCTACCAAATTCCCTTTTCTGTATCAATATTTGTACATGTCAGTTTCAGTCACAACCATGTATCGACTACTCCGGAGCGTCCTCGTACTGGCTGCCAGTGCGGCAGCTCTCAGGCTGCCCAGCCATGCTCAAACCCGTCATAATCCCAACACATGCGAGTTGTTGAACACCAATATGCCTGGCCGGGTCATCTTCCCCACTGACCCAGCTTACAGTGCCGCGCAATCATCCTACTACGCCGGCCAGGCACGGAACATGCACCCAGGCTGCATTTTCATGCCGAGGAACACGGAAGACGTCAGCCAGTTCATCAAGACCGTCAGGGTACGAACCGGGTGGGATGCCAAGTTCGCCGTGCGCGGAGGCGGCCACACACTCTGGAGGGGTGCCGCCAACATCGACGACGGCATCACGGTCGATATGCGCCTGATCAACGGCACAACGCTCAACGCCGACAAGTCCATCGCCAGCCTGGGAGCCGGGGGTCGCTTCGGCGCCGTCTACCACGCCCTCAAACCGCACAACCTCACCGTCCTGGGTGGCCGTGTCCCCAGCATCGGCGTCGGCGGCTTCCTCACCAGCGGCGGCATGACCTTTTTGTCCCGCAAGGAGGGTTTCGCCTGCGACCACGTCATAAGCTACGAGATCGTCCTGGCCAGCGGCGACGTCGTCAACGTCACCAAAACCTCCCATCCCGACCTCTGGCTGGCTCTCAAGGGCGGCATCGGCAACTACGGCATCGTCACCCGCTTCGACGTGGCCACCCACCCCGACCCGGGTATGTGGTATGACCTGGTCCAGTACAACCACACCGACGCCGTGCTGGAGGCCCAGGCCCGCGCCTTCAGCAGCTTCATGACTCCCGGGAACAACTTTGACCCCGACGCCATGATGGGCATCTTCTACGACTACGCCGGCGGGCAGTTCTTTGTCCGAGACGCCCTCTGGCACACCGGTGCCGTGGCTAACCCGCCCGTCTACAACAACTTCACCAGCATCCCCAACATGGGCAGCAACGGCCAGGTCCTCCCCGTGGCTGACGTCGTCGACCAATTCGGCGCCAACATCCCCCCTTCCACTCCTCGCGCGTTCCAGCTTGACTGGTCGTTCATCAACCCCCCTGCGGAGATCTACATGGAGATCTTCCAGCTCTTTAAGAATGGCGTCCCGGCACTGGCTGATGTCCCAGGGTTCTTCGTCGAGTTCCTCACCCAGCCGCAGTCGGTTATCCAGCCCGGCACGGAGAGCTTGTTCGGGCTTGAGAACAACCGCACCGACTACGCCATGATGCTGATGACAGCCGCCTATGCAAACCCAGCTGATGACCAGCGGGTGCGTGACGGTATCACCGAGATTGTGCGATCCATGCGTGGGTTGCTCCGCCGCAATCGCTACCTGATTGACTTTGTCTATGCCAACTACGCCGACCAGACGCAGGGCGTCTACCAGAGTTGGGGCGCTGACAACCGCGCAAAGCTCCAAGCGGCTAGCATCAAGTATGACCCTGACAGAATCTTTCAGACGAGAGCCAGCGGTGGTTTGAAGGTTTTCTAAATGTGTTGGATCTCTTTTGTCGTATTCAGCAGTTCAGTCCGAGTCATTTGTCTGTAGTTCTAGATTGTAAAGCACAAAGGAGGGAGTTTGATTTTGGAGTATTTTTCTTGTATATATGTCAGCTTCTCCGTTTGAGCCTTGGTACATATTAACAGGCTTACGGTTGGTTTCGTTCATTGGATACAACAGAGAAAGTTTGGCAAACGCTCTATTTCATTATTGTATAACACTTGAGAATATAAAGCCACCATCACACAAACTTTCATCCGGACCACAGCCAAAGCGACAGTTAACAGATTTGAAGATTGAAATCAAAGATGCCGGAAAGGTGACGAAGTCTGACACATCTTTACCGTCTACACGTCATGGGAAAACTGCCCATCAAATACAACTAGTCCGCAAATTTTGCCGCCAATCTACTGGAAGGAAGCGTCCTTCAAGATGCCCACCTTATCACATTTCTGGCTAGCATGAACATCATACACGACTTCCCTGCTGCGTATTTCATGGCATGCATCCTGAGAGCTCCCGGTTGGTGTCTTACCAAGTCATACCTACCACGTCTGTACAGAACCCCACCGGATCGTGTCCGTTGACCATGTCTGAAAGACGGCGGCCATAATATCCTCTTTGCACGGGGGGATGCCTGCTATTTGAATGACGGTACAATAACTTGGATATGAAAGTTTCGTCAGCAACGCTCAAGCCGATTCGACCATGCTTCGCGACAAAGTTCTTCGTCCTCTTACCTGACCCCATATTTCTTCTTCATCTCCGCCCTTTTTGTTGCCCCATCAAGTAGAACTGCTCTCAGAGGCGCTTCTTACGGTCTCAATGCGTCGCACCCTGCCCATATCTCTGCCAGGGGTTCTAATTTGCTTGTATCTCTTCCTGTAGCCGCCCGTTCGCCAAAGGCCCTTTTGAAACTTCGGATCGAAATTGAACTTCTACTTGGCTTGATTTTTGAGCGCGTCCTCAACTCGCTTTCGAAGATCAGCGCCGATGTGACGGTAATCGGTTTCCGGATGCCTAGTCAGAGTCTGACTCGGATGCAACCTCAGACCTGTGCTCGAGCGTGATGTCTACCGTCAATTCCGCCGCTACTCGTGCACTGTCGGTGTCTGTACTTCTTGATGGATAAATCGACGAGGTGTCATCGGACGCACCATCATCCTCGGAGTGTTCAGCGAAGTCGCCTGATGTGGGGGGGGGGAAACGGTACTCATGAGTATGCATCAACTGAGGAGTCGTTTGGTGTTGATTGGGAGTGCTCTTCAATTGCGCTGGCACCACCAGCCTCGGGGCTTTGAGACGTGGAAGTTGGAACGGAAGAGTCATCATCGGCCGGAACATCTTTCATCGACATGAACTCAAGACCCCAGCAACCCCAGCAATGCCCATTATCCCAACAATGGTGATGGTGCTTGTCAATCGCGATTATATTGCAGGACTGGTCGGAGCTTTTGATTTCCGGAGGTTAGCTCTTGCTTGTAATGATTCTTATCATTCTCGTCCAGAGGTCGTGCTCTCCATACATTGTCCCAATGAAGCCCGAAATACTTCAGCTATTAGTGGATCCTGGAATTTAATGTGAAGGCTAAGATATGCGCCCTTTCGGGCAACGCTTTGCCCGTAACTAAACATCGGCAGTCATGTCGCCGTCCTGTGCTAGCTGGTACCCCTCGGCGCACGCGCCTGGTGTGAGAAGCCGAGATGCAAGCAGGTGTATTTATCCTTGTAAAAAACCACCGGATATGCTCTGATAATTGCAGCTGGGTAAGATGAAGTAAAACTGGGAACTGCGCGGCGACTAGAATGACTTCGAGTCTCGACTTCGTCAAGCGAACCAGCGAAAATCTATGTGATGGATGGACGATGTTCTGAAGAGAAAACTCTTCGGTGGGGTGGAAGTGGGATAAGGCTGAAGTCACAGGTGCGTGGTTGCCGGACACGCGATGCAAGCTCCGTCTTGTGCACCTAAGGGCGTAATCTTTTCGACTAAACACCCGCCAACTCGGCAGAGGATGGAGGCATTTATCCAATCAATTTACACATACCAGTCGCATTGTATAGGTGTGAAGGGTTCATCTTGGGGTGTTTAGTTGAAAACCTGATCACGCCCTTCGGTGCACAAGGCGGAGCTTGCATCGCGTGCCGGGATGAACTTTAGGCCCACTTAATTGCCGTGTTAGGCAGATAGCAGTGTGCTGATTGGTCAGTCCACAACCTTACATCAGAGCCCTGAAAAGCGAGTGGGTCTGGTCGCAGCATGGCCACGACTTCTGCCAGTTCTTTCCTTTTGTTTTCTCCCACGGGGAGTTGGATCCTTGATTCGGAATGCAACTCTTTTAGTTTTTGAAAAGCTTGCTTGAGGAAATACCACGACTGTCTACAACCTAACCAATTGGAGCGACATTTGCCGAAACTAAAAAACGACGTAGAAGCAATATATACAATCCCGCCACGATATAACCCACGATGGACAAGTACGTTCCTTATCTATCTTTTAGTAGATATCACCTATTTCGCCTTACTAACTCGTCATTCTTTCCCAAAAGTCCAAAGTATGGCGAGCTTTTGACGTCAGGCATTCGCCGATATAGTAGACCGTGACAGCGATGTACCCTCCCGTCGCATCCAGCATTCACGATTAATGGTCCTCAACCAGTCATAAACTTAAACGGCCCCAAGCCGTTCATCGATACTTCCAGTTATAACGGTGAACCCGCCACCAGCTGTTCTTGACGATGACGCCGATGCCGGACGGCGACGTGGTCAGAATGTTGAACGAACACCTACTCTACTACTTCTCTACGTTCATGGACGAAATAGTGGCCGACCAAAATCTACATACTCATATTGAACGAGTACCTGATGCATACAGCGGGAAAGAAAATGACGAACCGGATGCTAGGCCGGATAAGGCCTTTTCAATCATGCAGGACGATGGGACCCATGCCATTTTCGTGGTCATCGAGGTGAAAGCTGTAAGTTTAAACCGATATCGTGGTATGACTTTAAGTTTTCTTCAATCCACCAGGGTGGAATGGAACGATAGCTGACATATTCTTGCTTAAAAGCTCGGATCAATCTATATATCATAATCGATATCGTCGCCAACTTTATTCTGAACATCCTCACCACCTCCCAATGTCACTATTTCTAGCTACCTTTCACCCGCGCTCATTGTCACTTGGGACGACAAGTTTCGGCGAGGAATTTCCCGGTTGAAATTTCAATGAGACGAAGAGACAGGGAAAGATTCTTGGGACCGGGTAGCCTGAGGGGGTATATCTCGACAGACTTGATCGACTTGGGCGGTATTTACAAACAAGCCGAGATCGAGGCGCAAGCTGGAATGGAGAGGTACAAGTCCCAGATGAAGACCAAATTGAAGGCGGCCAAGCTAGAACACAAGCAAGCATTGGCACAGGCAGCAGCTGCCAACCTCGAGAAGCAGCAGGTGTGACAAGGGGAGAATCTCGGCTTGGAACAGGTAGTTCAATTCAGTTTAATAACCTGGTATGGCCTCAAGGTCCTTGCCTCCTTAAGATCTGGATTGAAATGGCAAGGCCTACTTATAGTCGTCTGGCTCCCAGGTCCTCCCTGGGCTT